>JMFS01055696.1:0-19688 GCA_000699545.1 Podiceps cristatus | reverse complement strand
TAAATAAATAATAAATATAAAATGAAAACATTTGTAATTACATGTGCAAATGGCTACACCACCTGTGCACTCAGGTCTTGGTGCGTAATACAAGGAGGTTCACACATTAGCATGTGCTAAAGGCGAAAGCCATTGGGAAAATCTGTGCTGCTATCACTACAGAGAAACAAAGTCTTCCCCTACTCCAGCACCACACCAACTCCCTCCCTGCTAAGGTTCTCTCTGTAACATGCATTGGCGCCTTTGTCTCATCCAGGACCATTTTGGGGGAGAAGGGAAACAGCTTTATTTCTTCTAAAAAAGAGGAAAAATTGTATTTAGGTCATTAAATAGCAAAATGCCTTCCGTATGTTTGCATTGCTCATTAGAAACATTTTTTTTTCATGAGCAGAAGAATTATTTTACCATAAAAAGGCACAAATGATGACACTTCTCTGAGGCAACATCCAACTGGACAAGCTTCCATTGGGAAGCTTCCATTCACCATCGCAGGCAACACTGGGGACTCTTCAGCTAAAAGCCGGGGCAGCTACCAACAAAGCTGTGAGGCTTTACTGCTGCTCTGAGAGACTCTTCTCCACAGCTCAGCACAAAGCAGAAGCGGACACGCAGTCACTGGTGGGTCCAGCCCCAAGACCACAGGGCACATACAAAAAGCTGACACTCGTTGCTGTGAAGGTTGGTCGGTAGTTTTATTGCATCGCACATGTGTATGCCTTGCTCAAATTGTAAGGGCCAAAGGGGACAGCAGACGAGGAGCAGTCTTAGCACTTGCCCCCCTAAAACAGCATAGCCTTTGTGTGGCGATCTTGGGCTACCCCCGAAGCATAGCTAGATATCTGAGAATCTAAATGTAAGCGAATATGGCAGTTTATGAGCAAGACCTCTCTTTATTAGAAGGGCTATGGGATATACAAACTATACAGACGAAGGTCAATGGGTAAACAAGAGGGGCTCACCTCTGCCACAGGCTGAGGTGCAAGGAAGCACACTGTTTATGGGAAAACAGAAGAACTTTCTCCAAGGCTGATGACTGCCAGGTGCATGAAGCTCCAAGGTACAAGCTGAGGAAGCATGTCACCACGCTATTTCACATCAGTGAAGTCTGCCTGGTCCCGCAACAGCAGTGCAGAGCTTTGATTCACAGCACTGTTTGCAGGGCATTAGTATGCCATCGCGTGCAAATGGCTTCAGGGGAAAATTAACAGATGTACACAGGGGAAATTTCCCGAGGGCTTTTCTCCCCCCTTCTCTGTGATAATAGGCTACTTCTGATTTTCTAAAACCACCTGCATATTTTCCCAGGCATCCTGGCCACCGGTTAGAACAGAGCGTATGTCTCCACAGTGGTGTTTGCAGTACTGGACTTGCTTTTCATTAAATGCCTCTCATTTGTGTGCAAAAGACTGCACAGTCCAGAAGTTCACTGTCAGGACGCCACTGAGGGGTGACATGGTGGTGATGACTAATGCTCAGGATGGGTTCAGAGAATACTTAACATTTTCTAGCTAATCCCACTTCTTCAGGAGAGTCACCGCACGTCCTGATACTCCAGTTCTCCCATTGCTGTAAGGGGAAGAAGTAAATCCTCACTGGTCTTTGAAGGAAGAGGTGCCAGTGTATCATTGGTGTTGTTAAAGACTCCTGCAACTCACTAGGCAACTCAGAAACAACAGAAGTTACTCAGAACAAAGCGCAACAAGAGGAAATAGCACAACATCCAGGGACAGGAGCAGAAAGTTCCACCACCCTGGGTGTATGCTACTGTAGGAAAGGCGGGGATGGGCAGTAAACGTATCTCATGAGTAACAAGCACGTGCGTTTTCATGTGGCATCACCATTCTGCAAAGGCTGCCAGCTAGTAACACTAGCTCTCCCTGCCACAACGTGTGATATATGGCATGGCCACATGCTCCCTCAGAGCAGTGTGGAGGCACAGGATCTAGGAATTCATGCTCCTGTTCTCTTAACCCTGCTTAAGCTACAAGATACTTGCCCAGATCTCCAGCTCAGCCAGACTTCATAAAAGCGAGCATCAATTCCACTGTACTCCCTGCCACCCGCATCAGCTGTTCTGGGACAAACACCCTGCACACAGTGCATCAGCTCAAGGATCTCTGAGAACTGCGCTGCTTGCCAACCACCCCGCTGCAGCCCATCATGTAGGTACAGACACCCAGGACACCACCAGCCATGGTGCATGGTTCCCTAGGACACCCTGTGTCCTCCACTCCCCTCCTCCTCACTCCTCCTCCTCTCCTCATGTCAGTAACACAGAACAGTAAGGCAAACATGAGGGCTCTGGGGCATCCAAAATACCCCTTTCCTGGCAAGACAGGCAAGACAGGAGTCACTGGTGCTGCCTTCTGACGTGTGTGAGCACTCAGTTGCATGAATCCTCTTTCTATCCCACTACAAAGACCCTACAACAGCTCCCAGGTGTTCTCAAGAAGACTCTTTGTTACGGCTCTAGCACTGGAAAGATGCTCCGAGCTTGCAGCCAAAGGTGACCTGCTCTGCAGGGAAAAATCTTTCCTTTCCATCCTCTTCCCCTTTCCCTGGGTTAACGGGCAGTTGGGACTGCTGGAGCAGCGGCTGTTGATTTGTTAAAGGATCACCGCCTTTCCAAATTGCATTTCCAGGAGCTAGGAATTGTAGTTTGCAATCTGCATGGTTTCTGTTTCCAAAGGTGACCTCATGCATGTGTGCGTGTGTGCCCCTGCCACCTTCCTTCAAGAAGTAACTATGCATAAAGCAAAACACCCTCACAAACTGGCGTTGCAGGTCCATGCCCAGGGCCATGCTGCCTGCACTTTGGCTACATCTGCTCTAGCACTGCGTACTTCACATCCCTTATTTTGAGGACTAGGTGTGTGCCTCAGATCAGTACAGTTGAAGGACATGAACAGCAAGGGTTACAAATGAGAAGCTGTGGTTAGCTGGCAGCTGGCACAAGTATTGCTTTTTTGATATGCAATTTAAGTAAGTGGCTCATTAATGGCAAAACCTTTTCTAGTGAATCCTACCTGCAGCCAGTAGATTAACCACAAAGGACAGACTCCATCCCTTTTCCAGAGTAGTGCTCAGTGGCTAAAGACAAGTGTTGCTTGGAAAATTATTTTTTTTCAGAAAACAATGACAGGGCAGGGGTCGCAATGCAGTCACTTGGAAGAAGGATGTCCTCTAGCACCCATGTTTGAATTTTAACTGATGACTGTGAGCCAGATTCAGAGATGACGAAGGTGGTTTTGTAAGTTACATCAGTAACTTAGTGGGGTGGCTGTAAGCAGGCCAGCTACACCACAGCTCTTGACTGGCACAATTCCATAGGGAAGATACACAGGTCTGTGCCTAAAAGAGAATTTACCAGGAGATAAATAACACCCTATCTGATATTTCAACCTTGGTTACCTACAATGTACCAAGACAAACACTGGCAAAAACATGGAAAGGGTTTTTTGTTGTTGTTGTTGCTGTTGTTCCCCAGTTACAAATCCTCTCCGTAGATTTGGAGATGTTGAAAATAATCTACGAGAACGTGGATTATTTTTGAATTGGCATTTTAGTCCAAAACTGGATTGGAAATAATAGTGATGGAAGAAAAGCTAAGCCAGGCCGATTTGTTACAGTAAA
Organism: Podiceps cristatus; assembly: GCA_000699545.1. Taxonomy (NCBI): domain Eukaryota; kingdom Metazoa; phylum Chordata; class Aves; order Podicipediformes; family Podicipedidae; genus Podiceps; species Podiceps cristatus. The sequence continues at coordinate 16,055 of JMFS01055696.1, read as the reverse complement.
GCTGTCTTGTACTTTAGATTACTTATTAACAAACAGCAAATGGGCCTCTGCCTTGACCTTTTTTCATTTGAGCAAATATACTCTTCCTGCCCCTTGTAAACAGCAGTTACTGGTAACTGAGTCACGTACCCCCTCACATCACTGGAGTCAGTTTTCTTCATCTGTGGCAGGATTTTAGTCAAACTGAATTTTGCCAGGGTCACTAAGGTTATTAGAAGTATTATTAGTCTTAATAATACCAGCAGTAATAATACTACTCTGGATCACCATAAACTTGAAAACGTCTAAGTACTTCACAAATATTAATTAACAAAGCACAACAGGAGGTCTGAGAAGCCAGCAAAAAATGTCTGCCTTGCTTCAGAGCTGAAAACAGCCACAGCAAGCAGAAGTGGCTGTTTGCTCGATGAGTTTCAAGTAATGGCTGTTCCTTTGGTGTCACGAAATGCTAGGTGCCCAGCGCCTCTGGCAACACCGCCAGGTTAAAAGCAGCAGCCCACAGCACATATCTGGAGCAGCAAAGTCAGCAGTAAGTTTGGGAACTGAAGTCAAAAGTATAGGCTCTTCCGCTGAAAGCTGGGCTTTCAGTAGCTGTGCCACTTAGAATGGGACTATTGGATGTGCCTCAGGTGTCTTGTGCCATGACCAATGGTCCCTTGGGCACTTTGGAGAATCCCACTCCTGCTGATCTTCAATGAAGCTGAAGATCAAGAACACACCTAGAACCTGCAGATGCTCTTGTCACAACAAATGATGGATGCCCACTGCTTTGTCAGCCTTTATTAAATGTTTTTGAGCGGAGAAGGCAAACTCTGACAACCACGAGGAACCCCTCTGCAATAGCTGATGACTACTTTTCCTGCCTGATTATTTCCCTAACTTCTCTCTACTGGTATTAAAGCTCCAGTGGTGGCCAAATCATGACAATGGCACCAAGGAGTTTGCAGTATTCATCTTGGTTGTAAGTTAATTTATCCTGCAGATATCACCCAAATCCATTCTGAATCGCACAACATCACTCAGTAAACAAGGTGAAAGTTTCACCTAGATTCATCTAGATTCTTAACCAGTGATGGCTAAGAGCCTTTTCAGCAAGGGGTAATTACTTGTATTAATTATAGACTCCTCTAAGGTACATTATGCTGCAATGTACAGAGGACTGGACATATAAATGGGAGGAGTGACTCTTTTTGTTTCTTTGATTTGTTCAAAAACCTTACCATTTGTAGGCATAGACAGGACACTGGCAAAGTCAATCTGGATGTGATGTCTGCAGTCAGGAGGACACAGTGCCAAGAGCAACAGCCTTGCAACTGAGAGATCGGGTGCAGTTTCTCATTCTGACAGACTGCTCATGTGATCTTGAGCATGTCACGTAACCTGTCTGTCCCCATCTGTAAAATTAGGATAATAGTAGTTAGTTCATGTTAAAGTCTGAAAGATGTCAAAACAGGAAAACGGAGTCTGTCTTCACTGAGCCTTCATCCATCGGTGTGTCTTACAAGATTTATACAGAAAGCACTGTGACCAGGCTGACTCCACTTCCCTATCTATGAGACAATCACTGGTCTTTGCTTGGTGGGCAAATATTCAATATTCACTCTGTGACTGTGCTCACTCCCTATGCTCTATGCCTTGTGAAGGCATCCTCTGAGAACCTTTTCTCCTCTCTGGAAAGGTGGATGGCAACCAGATGCTCTAGTTTCACAGTCATATTCATCCAATTTACTCCACTTAACTCCCTCAAGTTCTTTACAGAATTAGGGCAGATGATCTCCAACTTTACAATGAATTTGAAGCATCTCATTTGCTGACATCAAATCCCTTTGTTTCATCTGTTCCTTTATATCTCCTGTGATACTCACTATAATTGCTCCTTACAAAAAAAGACACAAGCCCTATGGCCAAAGTTTTGTGAGGTTTTGCTCTCAGGGGTATGGCAGAGTTCACTTTCATCTGCTTCCCTTTGTCTCGGCAGCCCCAGCACCAGCTATTCCTCTGCAGAAACACATTGGTGTCACAGAAGTTTTTGGTCATGTGATGCCTAGTAACTTTAGGGGGAGTCCCATAGCTGCCATCCCACACAGTGCTTTGATCTGGGCTCTGTGTTTTATCCCAGATAGACAGTCTATAAAAGTCTCACAAACAATTCCGGCAGAGTCTCTGGCTTGGCCAGCTCTCACCACTGACACGTTATCCTACAGCAGAAGCAGCCCCCGGGCTTACATTCGGGCACGAATGGAAGCAACTCCACGTCTCTTTGGGAGCCCTCCTAGCCAGCAGATCCTAGAATACATAACACAGTGAAACAAAGCGCGGGTCCTCTGCACAGCCCTCTGGTGTTGCACTCTCTGGGTATAACATTTGGCAAACATCAAAGAGGAGCAGGAAGAATCCCCCCACACCAGCTTGGCAGGAGTTTTGGGGGTTTCTGCAGGGTGAGGCGTGCTCCATCCAGGCACACACCCTTGGCCCGCAGTAGTCCACAGAGCCATGGAATTGGACAGTGCTTTCTGAAGAGTTTTTGTGACCGTGATAGAAAAAACAAAACAAGGGTAGAATGAAGGGAAGGCTGCTTCAGTCTGCTGAGACCCTGAGAGGACAGCTTCGCATGAGAGAGCTACCCATCCACAGGCGTGGGACAGCTGTGTGTAACCTCCACTTGCTATGGGCACAGCCACTCTGGATTTGTGCAGGACCCCCCCATTTCTCCTAGCTCTGTCTCACCCAGCTGTGAGCTCTGTGCTCAGATACCGCAGCCTCTGCTGCCCATCCTGTCTCCTTCGCATAACAGGGAAGGACAGACAATCCCACAAGCAGGGGACAGGGCCGTGGTGAGGGACTACAGTAAGGAAATCAGTACCCTGATAGGTTGCTGAGGTCCCAGACTCATGGGCATCTGGATCCAATGCAGGTATCAAACGAGCAGGATCATGTCACCACAGCTTGCTGCATGCTTCCTCACTTCCATGTGTTCATCAGCTGCCAAGAGCGGCTGCCTGGTGGGGCAGGCCCACTCCGTGCAATCCAAATGTACAGGGTTTGCACCTCCAGCAGTGCAAAGGCACAACAACTCGTGTCCTTGTCTAACCCTTCCTTCCTTACGTTTATCTCAGACACCAGGCTTGTCGGTAGCTTTACTGAAGAGCACACCTGGGTGTGCTGTCGGGTGAACAGGGACACAGGGAACAGTGTCCTGCCATCACCCTGTTCTCTGGCTCTCTCACAGCTGAAGTGGAGGGTGTAGAGCGACCATCCCTGGGACTAGCTCAGCGTCCAGCACCTCAGCCCTCTCCTTCTCTGTGGCTCCTTCATGGAGGTCCTCCTCATCAGTGCAAAGAGAACAGGAAGGATCAGGAAAGCTCTGCAGCTCTGTGCTGTTTTCATGTCTGTTTACACACATTACTCTCTGAATGGGCAAAGACGTGAAACTGCTCATTCATGAACATCTTCGCCATCTACAGACTCTTCAAATGAGAGTTCACCCTGACCCAAGGATGATTTACTTTCCTTGGCTGTTCATCTCAAACTGATGCTGTCTCTAGTACCTCAGACTTCGAGGGACTTGGGTAAAAATAAGTATCATTGAATCTCTTGTGAAGCTGTTAACTCTGAGCAGTGAAGCATTCAAGTCTCTGACAGAGAAGGGAAAAATGTCAAGAGTTGGTGCCAGGGGATGGCTTCTCACCAACTTCATACCCAGCCATCTTCTTCAAACCTACCAGTCTCAGCATATTTATAAAGTCACAGTTTGGAGACCACTGAAGAATAAGCGAGAGCCTCGACATTCAAAGGCCCTGAGCTGAGTGAGTGTGGATTGGAAACAGAGGTTAAGCTGCCAAATGCCGCACACATCCATCCCAGACAGGATAAAGCCACCTCCTGTCCCATCACCAGAAAAGCTTCATTTCCTTCTTTCTCACCCCAGCCACCGTCAGCATCTGTTTTTTGCAGATTATTTCAGCTTTAGCCCTACTGCTTTCCCCTCCTTCTTTTTCTCACTGTACTCTAACAATCTGTGTTGCTGATCTACTTTCCCATGAATGGTCACAGTCTCCCCAAGCAGAGCAAAGCTGTGGTCAGTAAGATCTCCTGCCAGGGCATGTTATATGACACTACTGTGGCCAAGCAGCTGCCCCATGCTCCCCCCGCAGCTACGTCTTCCTACTTATGAAACCATCCCCTCAGAACCAGAAGAACCCGCTCCAGGGTAAGGTGCCTGAATAAGGCTAGCAGAAATTGGCCCCAAAACTTTGTTATTAGAGCTGACACCAGAATCTGAAGAAGTGCACCTCAGCTGCACCTCCCACTAACGTCACCTGTGTGGAAGGTGCTTTGCATGCCTCAATATTAGCCCCAGCGTTATCACAGGACAAATCATAACCATCATAATAAAATTTTGCAATAACCTCAGTTTAATTAATAGTAAGGAGAAAAAAGTCTTGCCAGGCCAGATGGCAAACTCTTAGTTTCTCACATGATGACTGTCAAATTACCGTCTCCACAAAAGAATGTCACAGAGGACATTTAATAAACCTTGGAAATGTTTATCAAAGCGGCAGTAAAGATCCAGGCTGATCCACCAGGACCTGTCCACATGGAGGAGCCAAATGCAGAGTTGGGTTTTAAGAAGTTACCGCCAATAAAGGGCATAAGTGCATAAAACTTTACTTTAACTGAACTCAGGCATGGAAGTCCAGAGTCACAGAGGTCACTGTCTTCTCTCAGACACCTGCACTCTGTGGTCTCTCCTTGGTTCACATTCAAGATTTCTACTTCCACACAGCATCTCCAAGGAGATGCACTTTACACTATCTTCCACTGGCATCCAGAGGCCAGGTACCTCTTCTCTGAATGCCCTAAGGCATGAGGTCTTGAAAACCAGCTCTGAGAACACCAAATGCACGCTGAGGCTCCTCACACCATGATGCTGATCATTGCACTCTAAAATAGAAGCTGCCCACCAACAGCAGTACAGGGAGAGCAAACATCCCATTAGTGGAAGGCATGGTTTCACTCTGAAGGGCTTCACCCGGAATAGCTGATCGGCCGGCACTTAGACAGTCTCATGGGAAGTGAGAGATGAACACTCTCAGATTGAGGAACGCATTGAACTCTGGTATCCCACTTCCTCAGCAATACTCTAAAATAAAAGACAGTGACTTTGAAGACAGACAGCAGTCAGAAGGAAGGAGTTGCTACTCTCTTACTTCCAAGGTATTGCTGGCACTGTCCTTGGGGAGGAGACTCAGAATCCTTGTAGGACTCAAGCATTAAGTTCTGAATGAGGTTTCATGTGCTCTGATAGGATAGCAGGGATGTGAAAGTGGAAGAAGGGTCTTTCATTTCATCTGCGCTCTTTGGATGAAAGGATGTGGTTCACTGAAGCTTTATAGGTCTTTTGGGTGGTGAATGGACATGTCCTATGGGAATTTGGTTTGGTTCTTCTATGTTTTTGTCTCCTGGTGGGACAGGACACTTTGAAATTGCTTTTGCCCCCTTTGTAGAAAATAGGAGAAAAAAAAAGACTTGACACTTTCACACTGCAGTAAAACACTCTTTAAAGCATACTAAGTAAGTTCTGCCTCATGTGGGTGAAAGTGCATTGTATTTTCACGGCCTTATGCATCATCTTGCAATAATAAGAACAAAAAAACACCAAACCCTCCATATAAAACAAAGCAATAAAAGTGCATCAGTTTCAATGGTAATTCCTCTTACAGTATTTTTAGACCTGTCACAAAAAAAAAGGCAACATAACACAATTTTTGCAAGCTGTTTCTCTTGGCAGGTGGCATTTGCATTTTCAGTGTAACTCAAAAGGCTGAAGTGACTGACACCACTCTTAACTTTAGTTAAACCCTACCATGGCTGCTGCAGCCACTGCAGAGTTCTGCTTTCATGTTGCTGCTAGCACAGGGAGTTTCAGAAGCATCTGGATTGGCTTGGATACAAGTCTAGCAGGGTGCTACAAATAGAAATAGCAGAAGAAGGTAGTAGAGTAAAAATATGCAGTGTTAGATCATGGGTAGAGAAGTAGCATACACAGGAAGTCAATGAAAGGGATAGGTATGCTGTTGCTCTCTGCCACTTGCTACGACTTTGAATGCACTCCATTTCCAAATCTCCAGCACAATTCCCATTTGCATTAACCTTGCCTCTCTCCTTCAGACCGACATTGGTAGCCGTTCTGGATAAAAAGTCAGCCACACTAGCTGCTTTTAAACCTGCCCTTTCAAAGCCGCCCTGTGCATTGCGTAATAGTTCACACAGTCACCACGCTATAAAGTTTCATCTCACAACAGGTACAGTGGGGCTGAACAAGGAACCCTGCACTTGGACCTTTCTTACCTCTGGGGATACGTGTTTGTAGTCTGGGCTCAATCAATTCACACAGCAGCCCACACCTGAAAATCTGGGTGCCTGCAGCCAGGCTTTGCTCATGCACCTAATGGCCTGGCTTGTTTTCCAAGGTGCAGACCATGTCCAGTTCCTACTGTCTCCTGTGGGATTCGTCAGTCACATTAAGGAATCTGAATATGGATTTAGGAGCCTAACTTTTGGCACTTGAGGTGGAAAACTTTAGCCAATAAGACTGCACAATCCTATTACCATGACAGCTCGGGAATGTGAGAACTCAGCAGTTTGGAATAAGGCGCCACATTAAAAATAGATTAAACTGAAAACAGCCCTTTATGGCCTACGGCGCCTAGGACAAGAGTCTGCCAGCTGAAATGCCTTGTAGGTAACTGTTCACTAGTGAATCAGGTGCTGGCTGAAGGTGCCCACAGTTGCCTCAAGACACAGACAGATTTTTTTTTCCAGAGACATTGTATTATTTTTTTTTAGCACCATATGAAACTCGGCAGCTCCAAGCCTAAGGGGATCCATGCAAACCTCCTGATTGCTCTGGTTCCCATGGCACTCACATCCAGAGTTTCACTTTGAATTTCAGCCTCACAAATCTCCTAACTCAGCCTAGAGTGATAAACTGTGCCAAGCCTGGGCTCCAGCTATGGAGCAGGACTGTTCCCCTTCCTTTTAACATTTGTGTATGAAACAGTGGAGGTCATACTGTGACACGGGAAACATATGATCAGCATCCAGTGCAAGGTGTTGGGATAACTTATTTCCTGGTCCGTTTGCAGCCTGAGGGTGAAACAAATGGTGAGCTTGTTTTCCCAGGGGGCATCATTCTGCTAGCCAGGGACAAATGTCACTCCTCCCTTTGGTTCTCGTCCATCTGCCCAGCAATGACCACAGAGATTTGCTGACCTGCCGGTGAGCACTTCTGATAGTAGATGGGGTTGCATTTCAGTGGCTCTGCGTTTTCTTCTCTGACAGCTCCCAGAGGACAGTGATGCTTTTATGCTTAATACATGCTGTCATTTTGTATTATATCTTTTCTTTGGAAGTAACTTCATAAATGACCAAACCAAAACAAAATCCCAAACCCCAAAATCCAAACCCCAAAGAATGCCAAGGAGTGCTGCAGACATCACAAAGGAATTACTGCTCCTTCAGCTGACACCAAGTCAAAAGTAGCCATTGCCCCGCCTGGTTTACAAGAGTGATCTGCCTTAGAGTGGTGGTTACTGGTCACTTCCCTGGATTTCTGCTTTTTCTTCTCCAGTCCCATGATGTGGTGAGGCCCTTGATAGAGGCTTTTGCTGCTGTATCAGCATTTGTGGGGGGGAAAAAAAAAAAAAAAAAAAAAAAAAAAAAAGTGGCAATAGAGCAAACCTTTGGATTCCACAGCTGGGTTGCCTAAAGACATAAATGACCAAGCACAACCCCAGCGCCTAACTGTCCTCCTCCTCTTCAATCCATCCTCCCATGCCTGATTCATGCAGCAGCCACAGACTGACAGCAAGGGTTACAGTCTTGCAATAAAGAACTGACAAATGACTTGCTCGAAGCAGACTGGATGTATTTGCATGTAATGGCTCAATGTGCTGGAATAATATTACAAGCACACTCCGTCCAATTTCATCTTCAGCTGGAGTATGGTAGCTCACTGAATATTGCAATACACATGACAGATTAAGAAACCTTTTTATTTTATTAGGTTTAATCCCCTGCATATCTACCTCAATTTTCCCCGCAGGATTGTCTGGGATTGCCTTACAATAACAGGACCAAGAAAAGAATAGTATATACCAGGTACGTGAATGACTAACTCTGCCCCATGATAAAAACAGTGCTTGGGGGGGGATTTCAGAATCATTCTATTTCTGTAGATAGAGGCTGTCTGAAAACATCATTGACTAAGTTCTGGTGGAATATATAAAAAGAGGTAAACGATAGATGGGTATATATCTCCCCCAAGCCCTGGGTTTTTCAGACATCCCCTACTCCCTACACTCTACACACAATCTATACATTTTAAGATCCAGAAGGCACCTTTTTTCATGTGTAGCTTTAAAAATTTACATTAGGTTTTATAATCCTAAAATACCTCTGTGGCACAAAGCCACAGATGTAATACGTGGGTGGAAAAGCTGTCAGCATAGCGGAAAAAATATTCTGCTGAAACTCAAAACTTTGCAGAAACAGCTGAGTCACTCTTTCGCAGTTAAGGTAGTCTGGGCTTGTTACCCTCTTCCATGCCTCTGGATGGTGTCTGGCACACACCCCCATCCTCTGACTGCCAGTGACTCCAGCACACCTCTAAACAAGCACTGCCTTGGAAGTATCAGGCTGACTTTCCTCAGGCAGGTGTATCTTGTCATCCACGCACACGACCTGAATGAATGCTGACCGTCCCGGAGACTCAAAGCCCTTGGGTACATACAGAAATGCAGGTAGGTTTGCACTGGCCAATTCATATACATCAGCTCTACTCTGGTATGCAAGACAATACTCAGCAATATTGCCAATTTACGACTGAAAAAAAGTCTCCTTTGTTGTTCTTTTCTTTCCCTTTTTTTTTTTTTTTCCCCCTTTTCTTTTTAAGTCTCCTGATTCTTTAGTCAGCACCATTGTTTTGGCTGGGAAGAAGGAGCTGCCTATGAGACATTTATTAGCACATAAAATCACCAAAATTGCAAAGGTCCAGGAGTCATAACTGCCAACAGATTATAGGCTCTACTAATGCAGTCACATATGAAATCTATAAAGCTCATTTTAAAAGGAACTCTACTATAGCCTATATATTTTGACCCCCAAAATATAATTTGGCTTAAAAATATTCTGATCCTTTGACCTGCATTTTAATCAGAATGCCAGATTTTCCTGAAAACTTTTGTGTGTCCAAATCGGAACAGTCTACATACACGCAAACAACAGCCTAATTTGTATGTGCAACCTGCCAGATCTTCAGCATGTAAGAGTAATTTTCATATGAACTGCAGCAACCACACACTAATTAGCTGCACTGTACACACACAGCCACGCAAATGCTTTCACCAGGATTCACAGTTGCTTATGGGGCAAGTTTGCCACTGTAAAATGGCAATATCAGAAGATAACTAACTTTTGCATTTTAAGCCTTATAATGACAAACACATTCCAACTGACAAATCTTCCATAAAAGCTTATTTCCCAGTTTTGTGTTACATGCTAATGATAGCTGCTAGCCTGTTTAACTTGCATCCATGTATTTCCTCCTCCAGTGTGAGGATATATTCCATATTGTACATCATAAAAGGGTGCCCAGGATGTACGCATACCCCAAACTCGAATTGTTCCTTTACCCTTCTCTTTCATCACATTGGAATTATGGGCAGGACACTTGTGATGGAAGAAATGAAGGGAAGGATTCCCCTATGTTTCCAAATTTTCTGAAACTTTTCATGAAAGCTAAAAAAATAAAAGTAAAGTAGCCTCAGGATGCCTACACCCTGCCTGCCATCACCGAGCACACACACATGCCCAAGCTTTGGCTGGATACCATTTCAAGCACCGGGCCCTCCAAGAGCAGAAATCAGACAGCTTGTTCTCTTCAGGCCCTCTCTCCTTTTCCTGGATTCCTCTCCTTGAACATTTGCTCCCAATCCAGTTAAACTCAATGCAAATTTGGACACGGGCAGAATCAAACCGTAAATATCCTCACTTCTACATCCTAACTGTCCTTTTTCTTCTCTCTTCTCTAACTTTCCCTCAGTATCACATTTTCTTCCAAATACATCTCTTCTTGTCTCCAACAGCCTTGTTTACACTTCTGCTCACTGGCAGCTGCCTGTAGCTGGCCTGCAATGACCTGTGCTGTAGCGCCATGCTGACAAAGGGAAACCCGCTCTCTCCTTCATGTAAGTTTTACGTGCACGGCAGCACTGGAGACAGCATTGCTAGACTCTAACATCTAGCAATGTTAGTGTCTTGCTGCGCTTGTTTGCTCAGCCCTGTTTCCGCAGTTAGTCCAGAGCGCAGTGCCTGCTGCAGAGTGAACAAGCAGCGTGGGACACCAGCTGAGCTTCTATCACCATCAACTACAGGGTTTGCAGAGGGAAGAGCAGCCACATCAATAGGTAAACTTTCTCTCTATTAGCAGTATACCCAAGAAAGAAAATGTAGACACAACTCGGTGTCCTTCCAGGAAGCCATCTCCAAGTGAACCAGCAATGCCCAGTGAAATCAATGAAAAGACACCTGCAATCCATACCAGGCATGGAGCAGGCACGGAAGTATGTAAGGCTTTAAAAACTATTGCTCAGTTATAAGCACAAAATACATATACCAAAATATATACTGTTCAACTGAGCCCTAAAATGTTTTCCTTACTTGAAATCTCCTACTGGCTACTGAAAGGGGAAGTGCAAGTTTCACTCAATTAAATGAATACATGAAAACTCCCTCTCAGCCGATGGCTTGTGAACTCCTGCAGGGATAATCCAGGTTACTGACGTAACACCAAGGATTATATCCAGCTACTGAACAAAAGTCATGACAAACACCAGTCATGTCAAGAAACATCTGTCAATGTTTAAAATTCTAAGGAAATCATCCATATACAAATCAGCTAATAAAAGTTACAGTCATATTACTGATAGCTAAAAAATCAGATTTCCTACACCACTTGGTAATGAAATTACAAAATAAATTACATGAGCTAAATTAAAAATGTGAATGACATTCTTCACATATTATATAATTGACCCATATATTGTATGGGTGTCATGAAATATCCACTTGGAATTTGCCTTAGCAAAGGCCACCTTTAAATTGGTTTTATCAACTCAGAATGCTTGATGTGATATTTGCAAATGTTATTGCTCACAATGCAAACGTAAAACAGTATACCTAGAGCTTTATTTATTTACATTACCTACATGTTCACTTAAAAATCAGAACTTGATGCTTTCATGTGGTAATCATATATTGACTTTTTCAAATAAATGTTGCCAATAGAGTTATTATATACATTCCTCACTTAGCAAGCCAAATAATACAGTGCTATTCTTCAAACTGCAGTCTAGGGAATCAAATCCTAGTTTCATTGCAGTCAATAGCAACCCCCCTCGCCTCCAGAAACAACTGGAATAAGTCAATTCTGTAACCAACAATAAGATAGGTCAAGAAATTTTTGGTATGAAAACTCTGGCAATCCCATTCTTTTGGTATTTAACATGAGTTCCAGTAAACACAGGAGGGTTGCTGACTGGAATGAAGCAAGCAGCACTGGCACATAGCCTTCCAAATTTTATGTTATTTTATGAGAAGTCTAAACGCTAATTTGCACAATTATGAATCAACAACAGACACTCATTTCAGCCTGACTCTGTCACCAGGGGTTTAACTGAATTGGCATGTCAATAAACATGTGAAAATAACTTTTAAATAGGGAATATACATTCACAGTCCACCAAACTGAACTTGGTTCCACCACAGCAAATTAAACCCTAATGTATAAATGACAACATAACAAAAATAAAATGTATATGTGACAGAGATTACTATAAGCTTTTATATAAAGCTAGAATACATGACACTTGGTAACGAACGGCAGGTTTGGCATTCAGCTCTGATCTCACAGTTGCTGATTCGGGTGTACTTACTGGTATTTGTTTGCATTGTCTCCTCTCCCTGAGGGACTTCTGTACAAATCACATGGTGGATCCAGTACATATCAACAGCTCAAGATTTATTTGGTTCTTGAGGCAGGTCTACAGCCAGATGCACTAGAAGCTGTGGAGGGAATACCCAGAGTGAGAAAACCGAGGTATAAAGTTTCCTGGTATTCAAGAAAGTTGAAACATTTCAAGGCATTTATTCAGTCAAGACTTTCCCTGCCTCCAATGGGATTTTGCCAAAGTGGTTTGAATGCCTAAAGTGGGGTAAATCCCTAAATGTGGTGTTTTATTTTAAATTTAAGTAATTAGAAATCACAAAATCCTGCTGAGAAAAGGTGCTGTGCTAATCCCTCTCTACTTGCTACTGACTCTCAGTGAAGCTGCGATCAGAAAGGCAAGTATCCTCATGTTTTGAAGGAGAAGTCAAGCCATCAAGCTAATAAAGGAAGGGGTAATGCCTAAAATGAAGGGGGGTCTTGACTCTCTCTGTTGACTAGGAACTGTTGGTAAAATATAAGCCGCCTCGCTGCACAGAAAATACAGCCAGTGCAGGTAATCAGAGCCAGCTTCCACTGCATGGGCCCGATCCTGTTCCCACTGAAGTCAGTGGCAGAACTCCAAGGTGTTTAATGGGAACAGAAACAAGTTTTCTATCTACTTAATATAAATGAAGATACGCATCTCTTCTTTGACATATTTTGGGCTCAAAGCCATTGGCTGACACTTGTTTGGTTCTCTGCACGTATGTGACTCATGGGATAATATAATGCCTGATTTCCATTCTGCCAGACCTGTCTTTCTCTGTGGTTAACTATTAATTTCAGAGGCAAGATGCAATACTGCAATAAAATAGGATGGTGTTAAGCGAAGAAAATTGCACTTAAACATTTAGAGAAAATGAATCGGATTCCCTTTTGTGAGGATTCGCTTCCTATTGAAGAGGTATACCTACATAGTCCGTAACACGTCATCCCATTGCTCCTGCATAGATGGGGAGTTTGTGGAAGTCTCTAGCAAAATACCTGACAGGCAAGGTAGTGTAAGCACACTGCCTTTACCCCACCAGGACAGCTTGAGGAGAAACCCAATAATGGAAGTGACATAAAAAAATCTGTGTTCCAGATAGGTGATTTTTGTTTCATGCTACCTACACAGAACTGGGTTACTCTGGACATACAGGTGCTCAAGAAGTTATCAGCACATGCTGATTTTTCCACCAAAGCTGTAAACTCTTGGGGATAAGGGATGACTTTCTTTGGTTCCATAGCCTAAGTTTGAGATAATAAGCAGTACCACAAAAAAGGAAGAAAAAAAAAAAAAAAAAAAAAGCTGGAAAGAATTATCTGAACAGATTTTCTGATTCTTCTGAAGTTTCTAGTGATATGCTTATTATTAGTGTTGTCTCGGCTTTAAAACGCAGTTACCTTATGACAAATCACACTGAAACACGGGTATTTCTGTGCAAGGTGTGTGTTTATATGTGATTGCACTTGTATAAACACGAATTCCATTACAAGGGAAGAGATGCCCAGAACCAGAGATGTCAGTGTATAAAACATTGTTTTTTACTCAGTCTATTAAACCAAGAGAAGACAGTGGGCCGGTGCCTCCACCCTTTACTCACTTAAACATTCGATATTCTTTTCACCACTGAATTGGGTCAAACCCAATTCAACCAGTAAATTCAAACCAGTAAACACAAAGCACTGAGAAGCACCTGCTTCCTCCTAGCAGCAAAGCATCTTCTACTGCCCCACTTCAGTGTGGAAATTCGTGTGGAGCACTCAAAAAAGTGTTTCTATCCTTCAGTCCCCTAAAGCAGGTGGACAAGGCAAGCTCCTCAGGGGCAATTTGCCCGTCATGGCGGAAAAAAAATAAATCACTGAGAAATCTTGACATTCTTCCACCACCCCCAACCTGCTGCAGGACTTTGCTATGGTTGTGAGCAATCTCTCAACTCTGTACACAGTGCTAGCAGACAACTACTCCCTTCCTCCCCAACATGTGATTACTCGCTCGGCCTCTCAGTCACTGCCCACCCCCACGTCTCACCCCTCCATGTCCCCAGCCCTGTGTCTGGGACTGGCGAGGGTGAAGGGTGGAGAAGGAAGGACTGCACAGCCACGCTTGTATGGCAGGACGGGCAGAGGCTGGCAGCATCGCAGCACTGCTGCATACAAAACAAACAGGCTTGGTGGGAAACTTTCAAAAAGCCACCCCGCGGTCGTGAAGACAAATGCCACTGAGTATATACACACCCACAGCACCCTGCCCAGTGCTGGAGCTGCTCAAGCCCTTGCCCAAGCCAGGATAAACAGTGTTGGTGCGTGTGTGCAGGGAGAGGAGCGGGAATGCTACATGCAAGGCCAGCCCCTGCCCACAGTCCTGCCACACTTACCTGCCACATCCACAGCACGCTGCAGCAGCGCAGCCTCTGACTGCCATCCTCTTCTGCAGCAGCACGGACTGGCAGCTGTTTTCACATGAGCGTGCTGGACGAGATGATCCCCAGAGGTCCCTTCCAGCTCCAACTGTCCTGTGATATCTGGAGGAGACAGTGCATAAAAATCCTTTCCACCGCCCAGCATTTATAACGCATGCCTAAATACTGCCAAAACAAGGGAGACATGGGGTCACACAAGAGACCAGAGCATTGCAGTACTGCTCGCTTTGACCTTGGCGTTAAGGCAGACATCCCTGAACACACTGCTGTGAGAATTTTTTCATCTGGGCAATGACTTGGGGACTTGTCAAAGGCTCAGCCGTGTGCTGGGGTAAGGGTTCGGGTTGAGAGGAAGTGAAAAAGCAGAGCTGCAGCTGGGGAGGGCTGGAGGGGGCTGCCAAAGCAAAACACGGGCTGCAAAGAGCACAAAGAGCACCGTGCTGCAAGAACTTTTTCATCTAGGCCATGGTTGGGGGCCTTGTCGAAGGTTCAGCCTACAGTTAGGGTTAGGATTAGGGAACACTGCTCGCTTTGGCACTGTGTTTAAGGCAAGTGTCTCTAAACACTTTCCTGCTATCAATAATTTACCCTTTGTAATATTCCAGGGCATGCTGTGTTTATATAACTACTGAAACACCTATGTGGTAGATAGGTGATCTTAATTTTGAATCATAGAATGGTTGATTCTTCTGCCACTGAAGACCTGTTTAATCTACAGTTCATTTAAATTAATGGAAAAATCTGCTTTGTCTGAGGCCATAAATGATTTGCTGAAACCACACACACACACACATGGTGAGTCACAGTTCAGAACATAACTCAAACGACCAGGACTGTATTCCCATGCTCTAACCACTAGATTACAGGCCCTCCCACATATAGCCTGCAATAATCTTTGCTCAAATGATAACAGCATTTCCCCACTATACATGTTGGATGACATTACTCAGTAAGGCACATCATACCCGACAGGAGTACAGCTCTGCGGGGCTAGGGGAGGGAAGAAGCACAAGCAAAAGTCATTATTTTCACCCAACACCAGTAGAACTTAACTCGCCCCTTGGAAAATTACCAGCTGTGAATCCCCCAATTTACATGTAACTGAAAATCCTTCATCCTGATCCGCACGCACATTGACCCATCCCGGGCAGCGAGTGCTTGCAGACTGACTGTCACGGTGGCTTTCAGAGGAGCAGCCTTACCTTTCCTCCGCTCTGCAGACCAGCATGAACCCACCAGGAGGAGACGAAGCCTCTTGGCACCCTCAGACCTGCCCCCATCACAGCCATGTGGCACAGGGGGCTGCGCGGGACTTGCTTGGCAGCACCGGCACCCGGCCGATGTGCTGTGGGAGTCCTGTCATGCCCCTTCATGGCCCGGGCACCACCAGGGCAGGCACCTGTGGATCCAAATCTGTCTTTGGGGTGTTCAATTTCTGCAGCTGATGTGGCACGCTGCACACACCACGGGGGCAGCGGGCGACGGGGAGCTCACGTCTGCCAGGGGCATAGCCCTCCCTAAGACACGGCGCACAGAGGCACTTCCGAAGGGGTCGGGACCCGGGGCAGCTTTTCTTCACACACCTGAGGCGCAGCCCCACC
>JMFS01055690.1:0-11745 GCA_000699545.1 Podiceps cristatus | reverse complement strand
GTTGGACTCAATGCTCTTAAAGGTCCTTTCCGTTCTATGGTTCTGTGATTCTATGATCCTGACTACCTGAAATAAAGCTATCAATGGAATTCTATATTAATTTAAAAAATAATATATATATCCGTGACCAATAAGAAACTTAATGATCTTTCACTGAAGTGATGGTGACAGAGATTGAAGGGGGCGCAGAAAAGTTTTCTTTATGTTTTCAGAAGCCGTAAAGAAAAAGGCAGGTGTTAAATTCAGACTAAATCAGATAAAATTTGTAATACAGCAGTAAACAACAAAAATAATAGCTTGTGAGTTCAAAAGTGGTCGCAGCTGCTATCTCCCTGCTATTATGCTTTTCCTCTGTCTAGCTATTTATTGCTTCTAGAACATAGTATCAAAATACTTAAAATCTCTTGACAATGTCTTGAATTAGGGAGATGGAGGAAAAGGGTGGTTGTGATATGTGTCACATGAGGAAATCCAATATAGTTTTACTTTTAAAACTTTCTTAACAGTTACTAACTTGCACTGGACTGACATTAGTTCCTTTTGCTAGAGTATTTTCAGTATCGAAGAATATTAAAAATCAGAAAAGCTCTATGAAAGTACATTCATAAGACTGTATACAGGAAGTTGTAAGTTTAAATCTTTATTACCTTGCTGTAGATAAAAATGAATATTATAGGAATTCACAGGTTAAAGAATGGAATCATAGCTATGGTTGGCTGAGGGAGAAAATAATCATATTTATCAGTTCTTATTAAACTTGTAGAAAAAAAATGGTTTAACAAACTGAAGCAGTTGTTTAATCCTATCCTTAAAAAAACCCACAAGTCTTTGTCCATAGAAAGAGCACAGACAAGAAAGAAGCTAAATATATCATTGACTAATATGGCAGCATGGTATTCAATCTGCTGCAGTCCTAAGGCTCAAACTAATGACAGTCACGGCAGCCCTACAAAGTCAAGGTAAGCGTATGTAGAAAGCTGTTAATACACTGTGCTTCCTCGTGTTTGCAAAATCTGCAATTTCCCTTCTGGCATCATGCAATACAAGCAGAGGAATTATGTGTTACTCATTTTCTAATATTTAACTATTGCTATTGGATATTGCACTAACATTTCCAGAGCTATCTTTCCATCCATGGAGGTTAGAGTAGTACTCTCCTACTTATTAACTCTCCTACTTATTATTAACTTAGAGCAATACTTCACATGTTTGCTCCATTCAGGATTACCCCCAAAGCGGTTACACTTCATCCCAAATAGCCTGTTGTTAACACCTTCTAAGCTCTCTCTGGTGGGCACCGAGAGATATGATATATATAGTGTATGTGTGATCCAGGCATGCACAAGGCTCTTTTCTGCAAATGGGGCAGTACGCACAGGTAGGAGGTGGGGAATGTACCGGCTGGTAGTCCTTATGGACGTTTATAACTAGGACTCAAGTGTGAGAATTTGGTGTGGCAACATAGACGAACTTGTAAAGATGAGGAAATGCTCACTCCCCTTTCCTATTACAAGATGGCTGTTGCATAAGACAGAAGGAATTTAGTAAACAATAACAGGTGAACTATGTTGAGGTAAGTGACAAAGTTTCAGAGTGAATGGGAAGCAGAGGAAAACTTGGATGTTAGCCACATCTTAGCATCTCCTGGGGAAACGAGCTTACACCCCGTATTTCATCCTGGCCAGACTGAATAATCTGTGTAGTCATTGGCAGGAAGAAATAATATAATAGTAGACATTGCAGTAAGTCCTGCCTGAAAATTTAAAAGTATCTTTTATTGAGAATATAAATCTAAAGTAGCTATCTTTCTTTTCTAATGCCGTAGGTCTAAATATATTCTGTTTTCCATGGAGAACATCTATAATTTAAATGATTTACTCTCTGCATAAAGAGTGCGAATTCTCCAAGTGTTCCTGCTTCTATTTCTCAAAGAAAGCCTTTGGAAAAAACCTTAAATATACAATCATTCAAGATGTGGGTACTATCTCTAAAGTACTGCTTCACCTTAAAACTATCAGCACAGAAACACATGTTGAAAACAACAAAGTGACTGCTGAGTATATGAACAATATTGAGATGGCAGTATAAGATCAGTCACTTTTCACAGATCTTTAATATCAAAACAAAGATAGAGTTTGACTGAGATTAAGGTTACCACAAATAACAAGATACAAACATTTCTATTTTCAAGTGGTGACTAAATCAGTATGTAGGGGTTATATTTTATATCCATACTATGTTAGAGAAGTATTTCCTTCTGGCATTGTGCCACGCTCATTTTTCTTGTGACCCAGTTTTTTTGGGCTATGTGCAAACATCTCCCGTTGTCTATAACAGAACCTCTAATTGATGCAAAATATACAGATGCTATAAGGTACTGAGTTCCAGCTATAAATTCACTAATAATTGGGAGGACGGGTAGAATAAGGGAGCTACAAGTAGAGCTCTACTAAACATTTCTTATTATATTATTTGCTTTTGTTTCTGTGACTGTTGAGCCTTCCCTGCTCTCTTCTCTTTTCCCCTTCAAAATGGGACTGCATGGACATCTTCAGTTTTCTGAGAGTTAATTACAACATTCCCATAAAAGGAAGATTGTTGTATCATTAATTATACACTAGGATGACTTACTTTACAAAATGTATTTTTTTTTTTTTTCCTCCCATTCTTTTGGCTACACATTGATATCTTATTTGAAAAGAATGTTTTGAGAATAAGTAGCTAAATATTTCAAAGTGTTTTGGAAGAAGAATCCTGGGGATATCGAGTTAACAGCGTCAATAATGAAACTGTTAGGGCTTGCAGCAAAAGTGAAGCCCAAGTCCTCTCCTGCTGCAAGTTGCAAATAGAACCCGATGTGATCCAGACAAAACCTTCCCTAAACTGGGGGCAGATTAACTCAAACATAAATTAATGACATTATTAGATCTAGCTTAAGAGCTCCACTATTATATAAGTCTATGTCCTTTTTCTCCACAATTTATACCACTATGTAAAAAGAAGCAGACTGATTTCTAGTACCCGATGTTTCAATGGACTCTGTGTATTACTTTCCGAGTATTTTCTCGTGCGTGTATCTGCTAGCTTCCAAGGGTTCCCTGCTCCCTAGCATTTAGGGAACTTTGGGTAGCCAAGACATAGCTGTTGCAATACCTATTTCTCTCCTTACCCTTCCCAAGAGATTGTTACCCCACTGTAGATACACTCTGTTGTGGATGTCCATGCTTGTTTTCTTCAGCCCCTGTGGAACTGATATGTACAGAAAATCCTATCCTACTAAAACCAATTGTAGAAAATTTCATCGAAATACATGAATAGAGAAAACTATAACGTGGTGCACAAGGGATGGTCTTTTACTATGCAGTAGATGCGTTCTATATTGAATGGAGTTCTGTCTCACTGCTCTTCTGATGGTACACATGCAAATGTTTACCTTTTTACAGTTTTACTCCCTTTCTTTTTCTTGTACAAAGAGTACATAAATCCAAGCTACGTGGGTAAACTTGATTTTCAGTTTCTTTGCACCAAGCAAGGTTTATAATTGGCTTTCTTTTAGGAGTAAATTGTCTAAAATGTGCATTTGAAATATACGTGCAAACTTTGCAGCTGAACATGCAAAGCAGAACACTTCTCAGGTTAGTATGGGAGCAACCAATGGCCTCAGGTATTGAAATTAATTAGCTATTTTTCACTTTTATTTTAACTTCTGAGGCCAAAATATTTTTGTGTTGTTATCTTTTAATTAAAAGTAATCTGCATTTATTTTGTATTTTCACCATGTGGTAGTCTGTTATAGTTATTTAAATAAAAATGAAGGCAATTAGGTGATATCCTAATGACTGCCACATAATTCAGAGTCACTCTGTCATGTAAATGGGGGCTGTAACCCTCACAGGTTAGGTCTTATGTCCAAACCTCTGTCAAGGATCTTGCTCATTATTCAGTGTTTGTCACGGTGTTTTTCATTCATTCCTAGAGCTAATTTATCTAAGCTTAGATTTTTAATTTTCTGGGTCATATTTCAGCACTGCTTTTACTTTCCAAGTTACGAAGTGAAAAATTCATTAGGCATTTCTATCTATTAAAAGTATCTTATTTTTTTTTTTTTAACTTCATCTGTACTTTTCTATGATTAATGGGCTCTAACCAGTGTTCTTTTAATAAGATTAAACTTATCTCTGCCATGTCTGTCTTGTAAAATGAAGCACACTTGGTTAGTCTTCTTTCTCTTGCTAATCATTCATATTCAACTATTGATATTTAAAGTCCGGGTGGCTGACTTCCTGACTATTCTACTTCTTTCTTTTGAATAGCAACAATTTATTTGCCTATTTGTCATGTATTTTCTCCATTTGTAAAGGCTGTCATTATTTATTTGCATTTACTGAATAAGCTTACATATCTATGACACTTGACAGGATATTTTTTTTTTAAATACTTTAAAAAAAATTCCTTCAAACACAGAGGCACAGTACTTGTGTAGATACCCCATATATTTCCAGGATATCTCAGGAAAATATGACTGAATAGTATACTAATTCCCTCATTTATTTACTTTAATGAAGCCATTTCAAATACATAGTCTGATCAAAATCTGCAGAATCTAATGGAAAAACCATTGATATTACTGTACTTGAATTTTATATGGCTTTTATATGCCAAAGAAGATTAAAGGAAGACCGTAATCATAGTGTTTAGATGCAGTGAAACAATAATTGCGTATTCATTTTTACTATTAACTTGTGAGTGGTTCTGCCATAAGCTTAATGATGTCTTATTTTTTGTTTGGTTTTACATATTTTACCATTTACATGATGCTATACCTTTTATTTCACTACCTTCATAAAGTACTCTAAGCAGACCTTTAGTATGAAATGTGCCATATAACTAAAGCCATTATTAGCTGTCATGATTTTACAGTGTATGTCTCTCTCCTTAGAGATAAAAGACCGAGAAGAGTGTGATGGTAGAAAAATATATCTTATGATAGCAAATTCCTAATATCATCAATCACAATAGTTTCATTTAATTTTATTGATGAAAAACTTGATATTATCTTTAAGGTAATTTGTTTAAGTGTGAAATCACAATATACATGTTTACAAAAGATACTTCAATAAGAAATATAGAATTTATTCTGTATATACTCTGTTTCAGACTTACTCACAATAGCTGTACAGATGAGTGGGGTTGCATTTTGGGAATCCTATATCTGGGAACACTGTGTGAAAAGATAATTATGGTAAAATGGAGCATTTTTGAGCTACTAAAAATATTCTTAGAATGAGGAAGAATAAAGAGATATCCTATATTTAGTTTCTTCAAATGAATATTCCATTCTATAAAGTAAAATGATGCTTTGAAATTATAGTTTTAAAATTACTTTGAAAATGTCCTTGATTATGAATTCTGATTTTATTTAAAATTTCATTGTCAAACAAGGCACTTGATATCTTTAAATTGTAATATATAAAAAGCTAATTCTATTTTATATTTGTCAACTTTGGATTACAGGAAATATTCATAGTAAACTTCAACAATCGTAACGTGTCAAAGCTCTCATCACAGAACTCAAGTATTGTGAAAAAATATTTTAAAGATAACAAATTTTGTGTCTTGTTCATCAGTTTGTTTTTCACGAGATTACTCAAATATTTTTTGTTGCTGCCACAAATCCCGGTATATTAAGTTTAATTCCAAAATGTAGAATGATATTTTCCTGATGATGTGAAGTGAGGCCATTCATCTTGAATGGACATTTATAGCTGTCAAAATACTACTGGAAAAATTAATTTGTTCTCATCTTCAGTTTTTGTGAAACTATTGTTTTCAAGAATTTACAAAAAATGAATAATATGTAGCGCATTTTAGTAGCTGTCCAAAATAATTTGTAAACACATGATAACTATATTATAATGTTTCTGTGACAGGTATTATAGTATTATAATAGATAATATTATCTATGTGGTGCTTAGGGACATGTCTTAATGATGGACCTGGCAGTGATAGGTCAATGGTTGGACGCAATGATCTTAAAGGTCTCTTTCAACCTAAATGATTCTATGAATCTATCATTCTATGACCTATTATCTAGAAATAGATAATAACTCCTGGTTATTGTGCTTTGAAGAAAAAGTCATCCTCACAGCTAAAAAGTTGTAGATATGTTTGGGGAGTCGGGAAATTATTATCATGGCTATGACTAAAGTTTGGTGATACATTTCACAAACCATTTGGAACAAAGTAGATAAGTCTTTAAAACAAACACTATTATTAATGACTGTACCATTTATTTTATATAAATACATTTAAGTATTTAAAACAGTAAGAAATCTAGCTTACATGTAGTAGGTATTTTAAAAGAACAGTATCTAAGTATTTGTTCAAATATGCATAAAACACTCTAAAATAATACATTTTCTGGAAAAAAAAATCCTCAACTGCTGGTGATCTGAGGTTCTTCAGTAGCTACAAGTGGCATCAGTGCTGATGGCAGGCAGAGACACGTTTGCAGCAACATGAAATCCTGATAACTAGAGACAGTGAAACCAATGTCTGTCAGTCTTCAGTTATGGCTACACTTTTGCTAAGGTGCTTTGAATGAGGCTTGTCAGTATTTCCTCTGTCCTTCAAATACAGCCTTGCCATGGTTTTGGGATGACAGTATCCTTTGGCAAGTGCGCAGATCAAAGAGATGCCAAATGTGTTCCAAGCCCACAGCTAATGTGAAAATCTTGTTTCCCATTTGTTCTTCAATCAGTCAAGCTTGCAGTCAAACAACTGAACTATTTCCAAATGTTTACTGACCAAGAATCTATAGTTCAAGTAATATTTAAGAAAAGGGTAACCAACTGTCTTGTTTAAGTTAATTTGACTATGATTTATTAACTGTTTAAAAAGTTCCTGAGTGGAAAGTACCTTTTCTGTAACTGGTATAAAATGTTATGAAAAAAATATTCTTGTGAATTTATGTCAGTGATAATTTTTGTATAAGGTCTTTTGTCTTCCTTTCTCTTTACCAATTACAGTCTACCTGTATTAGCACAAAAAGTAACATTTATTTCACTGACCTTTTTAATTCATTGCATTCAAGTTTGTGCTTTTTTATTTTTTTTCCTACAGTAAATGTAACGTTGCAGTTATCAAAGTCAGCAGTTTCAGTGGAAACACTGGTGAACTCATTAAGAGCACTGCCAGGTGTTGCCAACCCCAGGTGTCAGCCTACTGGATAGTGAGATATAAATAGGGCTTTCTGAAAAAATTGCAGTCTAACAAATTACCCATCTTAGGCAAAGCTAAACTAGTATCCTGTGATGTGGTTTGTTACTTACTAGCTGCTATGTGTAGGCTAAATGAGAGGGCATATGCCCCTTCTTGGAAGATATAAATCAGATTGACTGCCTCATTACCAAAAGATTGTTCCACAGGTGTCCATGCACAATAATGCCAGAATGCACTCCACTGCTATCTTTGTATTTATTTTCTTTTCCTTTTTTTTTCTTTTTCTATTTCTTCCTCTCTATAACCAAGCTACTTACAAAAAGTGGGATTCCTTGACTGCGAAATTTTTACATTCTCTGAACTTTCTATATTATTTCCTGTGGATTTTAAGGTGCATTTAGATGAGGAACAATTCAGAACAGCAACAGCAAAAAGTTCACATGCAGCAACAACAACGGAGTGGGGGAGGAGAGGGGAAGAGAAAAAGAGACAGAGTTCTTTCTCATCTCCCCTTTTTCTCATGAGTCAGTATTTTGGAACTCAAAAGTGTAGGAAATATTGCTGTCAGCTGAGGGACTACAATTTTAATAAATGACATTTGATAAGGTTTGCAAAACATTTCAAAAACTACAGCCTTTATGAGTTTTAGTATTCTTTGCTGTAATATACCTTTCATTTACCACAAGCCCTCGATTTTTTTCATGAAGGGTGGAATGTATTTCCTATATTTGTATTTGAATTTTTTTACAACTAAAGTCTAAATCTTACCTTGACTGGCACAGTCTTGCCTTAGATGTAATGCAAGAGCATTGAAGTTCAGCAAAAGAACATGTTTTAAATGTACTGTGTGATAGAGAAATGTGAATGTTCACTGCAAGCATGATATTGTAGCATGAACAGCAGTCACTTGACTTTTGAACTTTGTAGAAGGGTGAAAGAGGCCGTATTTCAAATATCCAGATGATTCGGTTCAGTTATGAAACAGCTGACATAATGTTCTACAATTAAATATTCATACAGCCTCAGAAGTGTGTCTCCTTTATCAGAAAACATTCACATGCACCTAGAGGACTGTGGTCACACTGAATTAGGGATCATATCAAATGTTTTTTCCACAATTTGTTTCTGAAGTTCTGTGGTATTATCCTCCTTTCCAAATGGAATAAAAGAGTTACAGATCTTCTTTAAAGACTGTAAATTACTTTTAGACGTGTAATGTGCTTGAGACAAGAAATTCTTAAATGGGGTAAGTCTGAAATGAATGCTTTGGCTCAGCGTAACCTCTGTAGTATTAGCATAACCTATGCTCACGTGGCTGCAACAGGCAGCTTGGGGGCTATGAACTGAGAGGTGACCCTCAAAAGCAAAAGGGGGCAAAGCAGATCCAGTGTAAGCAGTTCTCATGTAATAGAAATAAAAATTAAATTTGCAAAGTATAAAAGAAGTAGACTTAAAAGATCGTAATATCAACAGGAATGTTGAAACAGCTATTTAGGGTTACACTCTCTTTGCATAAATTGCAGTTAACACAATACTACTACCATTCTTTGCACTCTCCTGCTGGCATACTTCACATAGGTCATATCTAATAATTTTAGCATTTGACTGTGTTGTCATTCCATGTGTTTGTTAGAAGTCTTGGAAGATACTTAACCATGTATTCTGCTAGTGTTCAGTGATTCTTGTTTGAGTGACTCCATAGGCTGTTTTTCATTTAAATTGTCTCAACTTACCACTGTAAAATTCTATCAGTCGTGTGATAATTACAGTTCTACCTGAAGGTTAGGAACTGAACTTATGCATAAGGTAAATGGGGAAAAAAAAAGTGGTGATACTAGTTGAAAAATGTAATTTTGATGTCATTACTGTGGATTACCTGTAAAAGATGGTCAGCATATGGTCAGCTAAAAGTTACCACAGCTGTGATGGGGCAACAAACAAGAGGCTAGGGAATTTCAAGGATTAAATTACATCTAGAATCATATGAGTCTTCTTTACAAAACCCTCTTCCATTTGTCCATTGACTTTTAGAAGGAAACTGAAGGTCTTTCCTGTGTGAGAATTAGGATCAATCAATATTATAAATATTGTCTGATCCTCAAAATGTTCAATGTCTGTTGCAGTCTTGCTATCTTGGAATTGATAGCATACTTGCTTTTACCATATATTATCATGAACTAGTAAATGGAAGTAAAAATATATTTATTTTCACACTTCTACATCAGGGTTAGTTTGTCTTCTAGACTGGCATTTCTTCTCTGATATCTTGGCTTGTCTAAGCTTTCTACATGTTTTGGAAACATGTTGAAAGTTTGCATAATTTTCTTTAACTTTCTTCTCACTGAGCGTAGTCCTCTTTAATGGAAGTTGCATCCACCAAGAAAGCAGCAGAGCTCTAAATCCTTATGTCTAACCCTTGCTGTGTCTTCTTTTCTAAGAGCGATGTTATGATCACAACTAATATTTGCTTCTTTCTTCCAAATTAGTTTCTGCCTGTTTCATTATATTTCAATGAGCCATCCAATGTTATCTTTATGAATGACCCAAGCAGTGCTTATACACAAGCTTTTAAACAAATGAATCCAAAATAAATACTATCTATGTGGCATTAACATGACAAAAATATTTTCCCCTTGGAATTTCAGTTGGAGTAATTTTCATTAAATGTTTCATTTGGCTTTCCATGCCTAATGTTTTCAAAGTAACTGCACAGCTTTGGTGAATGTTTTTCAGTAAGTCTTATTCCAGATGTTAGCACGGCAAAATTTTATGTCTTATATTTAAACTAGGTTTTTAATAAATGTGTTATCTTTAAGGATTAAACTGTATAGTGAGTGGTTAATTGACTATATATTTTCAGATTTAATACATTATTTTAGCATCATCATAACCTTTAAAACTTTACTGAAAATACATATTTTTTGATTATACCAATTAAGAGTCGTGTGAACTGTTTACACACTCTCCAGTAAAATACAGTTTCAATTAACAGGCAGGCAAGAAAGAAGTTAGAGTGGAGGGGTGAAATAAACTTCCACATCTTCATATTTGTAGAAAATTCTACCCTGTCTGGCTTGCAGACAGCACGTCTCCTACAACAAATCACAGATACTCAGGTAAGTCCTTCTGGATCCCTCACTAGTTTCTGCAGCCTGTCTCAAAATAACATACCAGAATGCCTACACGCTGTGCAGGGAGACATAGGAAGTCAGGAAATGCTCAGCACAGGGATGTTTTTGAGTTCTTAAACCTGAGAAGTGTTTAGTGACTCCTCCTCTCCTGCAGAATCTGGAACCTGTAGCATCTTCCTGGGGACAAGCAGCTGTGCGTATTGCTTGAAATAACAAAGTAAGGCTCATTGTTTTATTTTAAGAAAGCCATTAAGATAGAGGCGATACTGGTTTAAATTTTTATTTTATTTCAGTGGTTCCAGCATTTACCTAGGATGTGGGAAACCCAGATTCAGTGTCTTCTTAATCTTAAAACTTGTATCTTTCAGCTCTGTAGACATAGGTATTATCTCTGTACTAAATGTTGATGGTTAAAAGATACTATAATTTAAGTTTGAAATACGCAAATAACTGAAACATGAAAAAATCATTTGATCTCTCTATCAGAAGGTTATATTATGAAATATTTTCCAGAGGTGTTAGTTAATTATTTAAAAGCTTATATGGTGAACTTCATGAAGTACAAAATTTTACTTATCAATCAGATCAGCAGAACTGGCAGTGATGATACAGCCATTAGCATTATATATGGACATACAATGTGTGATGGACTTCACCTGGAGAAATTGAATTTTCATAACCCAGCAGGCTATTGTATTTTTCTGGAGCAGTAAATAATAGTTTTGTCACAGCAGAATTAGGCTGTGGCAGTACACCTACCATACCAATAATACCTACAGTTGTAGCTTTGACAATTGCACAAATAGTTTAAAGATTATTTTGGCCAAAGCTAGGCTGATTTGCAAGGAGTTCTAATAGACTAGTACCACTAGAGAGAACTGTTTCATTCACATGTAACTTAAAAAAAAAAAAAAATCATAAAATGTATTTAATTAGATTCATTCTTGCAAGCAAAAAGAATGTAAGATTGAAGTTCACCAATTAGCAACTCAGTTTTTGCTGTCATCACTTGGTGTTATTGAAGATGGTATTATAAACTAGCCTCAGTAACACCTCCATCTCTGAAAAACATTTTTTTCATGTGTTTGCAGCTCAAGCCTGTTGCTGTGGCTTTCAAGTAAATAAAAGACACTAAAGCTTAAAATATAGTTTGTTTGTATAGCTGTGTAAGGTGTTATATACTGCACTGATAAAAGTTGGTGACATTGTTGGTACTTTGACTTTCCTGGGTTTTTTTTGTTTAATTCACACTAATTCTTTAATGCAGGAGAATTCTTTTCTTGTCTGTTGTTTTCATTTCCATCCTTTTCTTTCTACGTTATACATTCCTTCCCTTAAAGGATTGATCCTTAGCTTGTTTAGCTAGTGTTGTGGTTTAACCCCAAATGGTAAC
>JMFS01055685.1:0-39196 GCA_000699545.1 Podiceps cristatus | reverse complement strand
GCCCGTTAGCTCCTGGTTGTTGGGAACTGCCTGTGCGCAGCCGACATTTTAACCTCAGCTGGGCGATTTGGGTTTTACTGCCCCAAGTAGCGACACACCGTGCGCGGCTCACGCGTCCTCATGACCCTGCAAGCTCTTCAGCTGGCCTTTCCTGGGCAGCTGTGGCAGCAATGGCAGAGGAAAAACCCTTCATTTTTTATTGTAAACTGAACCTCAGACCTAGAAAGCATCACGCACCAAACTTGAAACTATTACTCCCCACAGCCTGGCTTGTATTTCTTCCACTCAAGGACCTGCGTTTCAGTTCCTCTCCTGTTACGTGGCCCTGTGGCACGTGGCCACACAGAGAGAACAGACCAGTAGGAGCTGGAATGCTAATTTCTTTCAGGAAAAGCAGGCAGCTCCTTCACCCAGCACAGCGACAAGTCACTGATGCCACAGTCCTGGGAGGGCAGGGAGAAGCCCTCCGGGCTCAGGGGAAAGGCAGCTGGGGCCGAGGCTGGTGGCGGCAGGACCGGGACTCCTGTCTGACGGCTCGCAAGCAACGGGACCTGTGCTGCTTCTGCAAAACAACCCACCAGGAGAGGGAAGCCCAACAAAGCAGAGCTCTGAGAGCACAAATGAGAGGGTACCATCTTACCCTCTCCCCGAGGAGCTGCCCTCTTCCATCAGCAGCAGGAGGGGGGCTCACACTCTTGCAGTCCCCACTGCAAACCAGGCCCTGGAAACCACAGATGGTGACCAGGCAGCTGCAGGTGTCTGACATTAAAACCAGAAAGGCCTTGCAGCAAGCTGTGGTGGGAATGAGCTTTCCTGGGCAGCAGACTGCGCTCTGTCACCGTTTCTGCTGAAGGGTATTTCTTGCAGTAGAAGCATTTAAAGAATTGTTTACACCCTCTCAGGAAAAGACCAGCACAGAACACTCTGCAAATAGCTGCTTGTCAATAGGATGCTGAATGATCATGTAAAGCACCTGTGCAGGCAGCACAACACTCCCCCTGGGCTGATCCGAAGGGACCTGTTGATGGAGGCAGTAAGTGGACAGGATAACGCCCACATTTACACTTTGCTCAGCCAATTTACTTTTTAACACACTTTTTAACCCTGCTCCTGACAAAAGCCAAGCCAAGCATCCACTGGAACAGCAAGTGGCTTCACACGTCTCTCCCATAAGGTGGTCCGTTTGCAGGCAACAATTTGCACTGACTTTCAGAACAGGACAGAGCCTCACAGGTACCCGTTTCTCACAGGAGCCACTGTGGAAGTAGCTCTCTGACAGCAGACACCTGGGGACACCTCCGAGTCCTGTCCACAGCCAGTTTTGTGGGTTTAGGAATGTGGAGAACGGGGGTTATGACGCTCTCCTTGCTTGCTGGTGGTACATATCAACACTTCCCTTGGTACCTGAGGTGGAAAAGACACCTGATAAAGCCATCAGCAATACCGCTATGCCTACACTGTGTAGAGCACAACAACTATAGCGAGGATTCTGCCAAAACATACACCTGCAAGGTATCCAGGGTGCAGATATGCCACACCTCGCTGTGCGACACCCCTTTCTTTCTCCTTCATAGTCGTTAGCCTCTTATTTTCCTTTTCAGAGGTAAATAAGCTAAGTATGGTCTATTACAATAGTCACATTTGCATTTATTTTTCTTCAGGTAACTGACTGATACCCTCTGCACCTTCAACTTCCTTAGTGAAACACTAAAAGCAGCTCAAATTACTCTCCCTTTCCCATCCCACTTCACTTGTCATCACCCCCAGCACACACTGGTTAAAGATGAAATGATGAACAGTCCTGTAGGGAGTGCAGGAAGATTATCAGCTCAAAACTCCACAGGCAAAAATTCTGATGCACCCATCAGTCTTCAGTAATCATCTTCCAGATGTGTTTTCTCTGTCATTTAGCGAGGCTGTATTATGTACTTCAGTGACACAGGACAGTTTTGCACGTAGCACATCTTAAATATAGTGATGCATTTTGACATTTCCTAACCTGGTGTGACAACTTCTCGGGCCACTGAAGAGGGAAGCCACCCCAAGCCAGTCACAGAACAAACTTGCCCCCGTCAATGAATTCCTTAGCAGTCTGTGGTTTGTCAGTGTAGGTAACTGCAGTTTTCCCTTGTCAGAGATTTTTTTTTCTTCTTCATTCCACAAGTAATTTTCGGTCATGCCATTATTCACAAGAAACTTCAGAGTAAAAGGAGATTTACTTGGTTTTTTTGAGCATCCCTTAGCCCTTGTCTGCAATAGAAGGGTCTGAGCTGGTAATTCCCCAGCAGAGACATAGATCTATTCAACGGCAAGCACTTACCTGTGGGACTGAGCCATCTTCCATTAATAGGATACACTGGAGTACTTGACAGTATCAGATCAGTGCATTATTGAGCAGTTTTATAGCTGCAATTTCTTCCTCTTGACATTTTTCTTTTACACAATTGTACTGGCAGACTTAAATCTAGATGTTCTTTATGCATGCTTTTATATATATATTTGTATAGCAAAGCTCTATAAATTTAGCTAAATCTTTTTCTGAGAAAATTATCAAGAAAATGACTGCAGCCTCACATAAGTAGGTTGCTCCATAAAAAGGCATCAGTTCAATAGCACTCAGAAACAGCAGAACCAGGTTGTTACAGATTACTGGGAAAGTAAAACGGATCTTGAGAAAAAGAAAGAGGTCCGTAAAAGTCTGGGGGGCAAAGAAACGTTGGAAAGGGATTAATGTCTCTGAAACAAGAATGAGGGGTCACCAAATTAGCAGAAGCCAAGTTCAAAAACCAAGGTCCATGAAGCATGTCGTAACTCACGGGAATTCCTTTCCAATAGAAACGAAGACAAGTTTACATGGATTCAGAAGACAACTGTCCAAGCACGTAGATAAAAGGAGATCCCGGAGCACCACCATACAAACGACTCACACCACTCTCAGGAAAGGCTCTGAGCTGGCACTTTTAGAGAGGACTGCTGAGAGGATCATCACACTTGATTTCTGGGCAGTCCCTAGACCTGGTGCCTCTGGAGACAGACGTAGCTAGGTGAGCTCTGGGTCTGAACCGAACCAGCCATTTGTTCTGTCAGAAGATCTCCATTTCACCTCCCCCCTTCACTGCCTACCTGGGAGTACACCAAGCACGAGCAGCTACGGCTCAAGCAGAAAACAGAATGGGCATCAGGTGCTACAGATGAATCGACAGTTTTCAGAATCTCTAACCTGCAGGCTGAACCGTTGCGAGCAGGAACCTGTTCTTTGTGCACCCCAACACAGATAAATGCATTGCCATAGTAAAAAGTCTTTAAAATTGGACTTTAAGTTGCTCAGGGACAAAAATGCATGTCAAATACCAAACACATGCCCAAACCCCTGATCAGGTTCTATGCTGTTTCATTTCCAAGTTTCATTTTAAAGAACAAGTGAGGAACCTAAGCGCATCTACAGCTCTTTGACTGCCATCACGTGACCATGATTTACATCGACATAACTGGTCATGAAACCTATCAACTGAAAAATATTATATGGAGACAATTTAACAAAGAAGTGTAGAGAATGAATAAATGCACAAAGTTCAAAGATTTTTCTTCTCTTTATTTAAACACAAATACATTTACAGCATGCAGGTAAGTTAAAACTATATGGCGTCTTTCCCAAACCAACTGTTTTAATGCATCTTAAGTGCACTGAAGTTAAACCATATTCCACAGGTAGACTTGTCCTCTCATGTCAAATTTAGTTACACACAGTAGTGAATCAGCATTTAAGTTATGTAAATAATTTAGTTGTTCACCAGAAATAAATATTATTTCACTAAGTTCCTATCCTAAACCATCTTTTAAAAAATATGATCTAGAGGAACATAAAAATAAGAACCATTTAAAGACTGCAAGTTGAAACAGCAGTGTTGAACATTCCCCGTATAGACTGAATATTTTAATTTACAAAAAACAGTAACTGTCCTGTCCAGCTGACCTATGTCAACCAAACCAGAAAACAAAAAAAGTTGCTTGTTTTTTTGTTGTGTTTTTATTTTTTTTTTGATGTTGTGTTTTGTTTTGTTTTTTTTTTCCTTTTTTTTTGTGGGTTTTTTTGGGTTTTTTTTCTTTTTTTTTTTTTTTTTTTTTTTTTTTTGTGGTTTTTTTTTTTTTTTTTTTTTACATTTTAAGAGGCAGTTCTTGGTAACCTTCATAAAAGGTTTAAAATAAAAGTTTAAATATAAAAAGGTGATGTACACTGAGCTACAGGCTAGTTACCATTTATTTTTTTAAACACAGCAATTTTCAGCACCAAAACCCATGATAATTACCTACAGGAATGAAACCCCCATTCACAGGCATGAGAAAAAAATCCTGCTTCATTTGAATGTATTTTAAAGGAAGTGGGGTTTTTTTTGGTTTTATGATTGCATATTAACAAATGAAGGTCTGAAAACCTGTAGTTAACATTGAGAAAGATAACGGACAGTGCTGTTTCTATTACAAGAAATTTCATTCAGAATTGCTTGCTGTTCCTTTATTTTTCTTTCCTCAGTATGCTGTCTTTAATGTGCTCTAAAACAACGGCAAGGTTGGAGAGTTTGGCAGCCTTAATGAACACAACAGTCTTAAAAGCTGAAAACTCAAAAATAGTGAGATTTCCGACTGATACACTCAACCTTTAAAAATCAAACTATTAAAAATTCAGACTACTGTAGATATAGAAAAAAGTGGTTCAAGGTCTAAAATCTGACTACACTCCATAATATAAATATTTTGTCTATTTATAATATAAAAGTTGAAAATGATTTGCTGTCTGAACAGTCATAAAGTCTCTACTGTTTCCACAATAACTGATGAATATCCAGCAAAAAATACACGCCAGGACACAAACTGGCACCAACTGGGTCAGCTTACTGAACTCTTTCAGTAATATTAAGTTCCTTCTTTCTCAAAGACCTGGTAACTAATTTCTATCCAGAAGGCGGCTGTTCTAAAAATTATAGTGGCTAAACCCTATGAATAAGTTAGGCAAGTTATACTATAAAATTTTAAAACCCAGATACAGCTCAGTGGGAGCACTGGAGCTCAAACCCAAAAAAACCCAGGTTTCATTTTGTTAGCCACTTTACAGGACTTTATTGCAAAGAGAAGAAAAATATTCAACAGCTACTACTTTGGACATGTCATATACCTACTTACAAATGGATTACAAATACAATTCAGGGTAGCGCTTTATTTATTATTTTTTTAAACACACATCTCCGGGATTTCTAGATACATCAGTTTTTAAAAGTCGTATCCTTTATTAGTATACCTGAATTCATTGGCCAGTTGCTGAAAAAAAATTTTAATTGAAAGTTAAAATTTTTGCCAAAAATTCCAGTACTGTATATGTAGCAGAGTATCAAGTTAAATTTTAGATTGCGCTCATTTCACTATTAGAAAATAGAGAAAGTGAACCATCACAGCTACAGACAAATGGACAGACAGGCTCATCAGAATGAAGCAGAATGTTTTCACTCCACCAGACTGTACTGTGTGTAGAATAAGGAACAGGACAGATGGGATAATCCATCGCCAATGTCTTTTTCGTAAACTTAGGTTTACTCTTATTACTGTACAATATTTAATTCTAAGTTACCCGATAAACGGGCATTTAATCAGATAACAGTTAAACAGCCTTGTTCATACTGAACTCTGTAGTTCTGTGGTGTAGTGATCGCGGTGCCTTATGGCAGTTGTCGTAAGCACGCTTCAGTATTCTTACACTGTACAAGTAAATTTAGTTCCAATGCTCTATGTAGCATTCCAAAAGAAAACTAATGTAGAGTGCCGTTCTAATTCAGTGGGACATGTAGTGTTACGTGAAGTGATAAAAATGAAAGTATACTTAAACACTGTTGCATATTCCCTAAGACAATAAGATGTACACAAATTAAGCTAAAAAAATTGAACTAAGATTTTCTCAACGTACATTCAGCTTGGCACAGTGCAGACTAAATTTAAGACATGAAAGACAAACTGTGTAATGAGCAGAGCTACACTTTAAGTAACATGTCATTTTTCAAGACGCCAAAATTGCACTCTAGTTTTTTTTGGGGGGGAAATCAGTTAGCAGAATTTGTAGAAGGGGGAAGAGCTGTACAGGCCAGGTATAATTTATACATTTTCAAAAAATAATCCTACAGTCCCCAAAGGGAGAGATTATTGTCATGGAATGACTCCCTCTACATGATATCCAATCCTCCTCACGCTGCATTGACTTTTCAGCAACTGTAAATGACAAAAGTAAGAGTTAAGTTCTCGTACCTCATAAGCCAAAAAAAGCCAAGTTATTTACATTTACAGTAGACTGTATTCACTATTTACATAGCCTTTAAGAGCCCAATTCTTAGACCATTCAGATAAGTGCTAATAAAACATCTGCTTTAGAATAAGAAATGACCCAATGCAAAGCATTTAAGCAATGCTATCTGTTACCACGAAATTTACAGCACGATAAACCAGGTATCCAATCTTGGTTGCCTTAATAGAGTAAAGATTACAAACACAAACCAGTTATAACCCAGCTCCATTTCCCAGGACTGTTGCTACTTTTCCAGGCAAGTGAGAACTGTCTGGATCCATCTACCAGCTGCTGCAAAGTTTTGACTTCACCATTTTGGGAAGATGAAATGGGAATGAAGAGATCATTTGGCATTAATCATGCTAAAAACATTTGATTTGCATAGGGAAATAACAATTTACTATGTATTTCTTTAATATTTCCAGAGCAATTTGTTAAGTGGTGGTCTCAAAATGTAAAATAGCACATCAGGTTCCTACTCTACCAAAAGTTGGTCTTTAACCAGAAGTTCAAATGCTTAGTATCTGTATTAATCCTCAAAAAAGTATAATAGATATTACTACAGAGAAAAATGATACTGTCTGCCCGAGTATTCTCAAGCTCAGAACAAATTCATATTTAATTGTAAAATAAAGTTCAAAGAAAGTTTTGTTCCTTTACTTTTATCAAGGGCAAGTTCTTCCAAAAACAAGAGAGGAAAGTTGGGATAAATTACAACCACTCTCCTGCCTTTAAGTGCTAAAATCTGCTCGGTTCTACAGCAGTAGGTAACATGCTGGCATTAGGAGAATGATATGAAAACTTTACAGCTGCTTGAGGGATTCTGTAGCATATTAGGTGGGAGTTTTTTTCTTTGCTTGTTAAAAGGGGGTTCTAGCCAATACTTAGCAATTTTACACTCCTTCATGATTTATCTACAAATAGTCCAAAACTCAAAGAGCCAACTCTCCTATTTAAATTTCCCAGGACTAACAGTGAAAGCTCTTCTCCAAAGCAAGATGCAAACTCAAAATGTATTTATTTATTGCTGATTATACCACCTATTATAAGTACTCTTAAAGCACTATGAGACTAAATAGGGTCTCCTCAGAGTTCTAGGCAACATCAGAGCATGTGCAAACTCACATTAAAGTAGGCATCTAAATTGGATCAATCATACCTTGAAATGTCTCTACATTGCACAGCTGAGCGAGATAGCTACTTGGACTACAAAGGCAATCTGAAGACTAATTTCACCATATCAACATAATCAAGAAGCCATGAAGTGCCAGCTCCTTGGTCATTGATAGTAAATGTTATTCAAGGTTAAAGTGCGTATCTCTTCAACCTCTTATTTACTGAGAGACACTACTGAACAGAACCAGGTACCCTAACTAGCGCTATAGTCTGGTTTTCTCTAAACTGGAGAGAAAGCTTTGAAAAGTCAGTCAGCTAATAAAAACAAACAAATGGAAACAAGATTAACATAAACTGCTCTGGAGCTCTTCAAAATAGAAGCACCCAGGATTCAAACACCACACAATCATTCTAGGAGTATTTTCAAACTGAAGATGCAGTTGCCGAGAAGACATTTATATAAACACTCAAAAGTGAAGATGACCAAGAACGCAGCAAAGCATTACTGTTAGGTGACCAACAGACCAACAATAAAGCAGACATTAATTAAAAGACGTGATTCTGTGAGCAACTTCAGCATATGAAGTACCAGACTACATGTAATTACTTTGGGGATTAGAGACATTTTCAAATAAGTGCACATATTAATTTCAGTTACCGTAACTGTATTTTAACTAGGCTAAAATTTTAAATTTACCAGAGACATGAATTTTTATGTTAAATACTTCCAAATTACTGACACATGAAGCAATGTGCAAATATAATAACAATAACAAATAAATAACATATAAGAATAGGGTCATTTTTTATTTCATCACTGAATGTTTTCTGAAGAAAACCATATTTAAAAAGATAGTAGCAAGCCAAAAGAATTGAAACTGTCCACTCTTTTCCCAAACAGCAGCTATCGGCTGTGACTGGTAACTGTCTTCGATTGACTGTTTTCACATTTTGTTCTACTCCAGCAGAGCAACTCCAGAACTACTATTTTACAAGAAACACCAGTTTTATAACAAAAGTAGATGTACATCTGACTAATGCTGTTGCTGTTCTTCTAACTATAAAATTCTGTAAAAAAGTTAATCTGATTATTCGAGTAATCTTATGCCACAGAATAAACCGTAATAAAACTAACAAAGTGGTTTAATCATACGTTTCAAAAATCCTACAAGACAAACTCACACTTTGTCTTGCCGTCCTCCACCTCCACGCAGTGCAACTGGCTGGCTGTTTTGAGTGAACGCACCTCCGCCACGAATTGCACTTGGATGAGTTGGAGAAGCTGCTGGATGCTGGCCAGGACGGATAGGCTTAGCTACATGATAAGAAACATGACGTATAAATATATACAATTTCACCTTTGATTACTCAAATTTACTAATACATTATTTTACAATATCCCAAATGTAATAGTCAAAACTGAATTCCCTTTGAATAAGAAAACAAGTTTAGGAAATGGTATTCTGAGAACCTGACAGATTAGTATCAACTATAACAAGACCTGAAAATAGACAAGGTTTTGCGTTTATTGTCCCCATTAGAATTAAAACTAGTAAAGCTTGTGATAATGACTACAACTCACATGTATTATTTGCCCCACCTAGAATCCTATTTCTTGGTAATATTTTCTTCCTATTACTGTCTTATTTTCTTACTCAAGAAAGACACATTGCTAGACAAAGTTTCTTGAGGTTTATGTTCCTCTCAGGAATCATTATACCCTGCTGCACTTCCCACATCTACTTGATTGATAAGCCACTAGGTACGCAGAACCACTTGCAGTGCAGAGTAACGGTTACTCCACAGACAACACTCCTTCATACTTCTTACCACCATATAGAAATAAAACTTTATTACTGAATTCAAAAATGGTAATTTTGACAGGTAATTCACAAGCTACATATACTTCAATAAACAACCTGTAGTTTCAGTTTTGCACTAGCTCTTAACAGGATATGCACAACAGTATGACACTATAAAGTTCTGTAATATTAAACAGAAGTATTTAAAGTTTCAGCAGATAAGAGCACCTACAAGTAGCAACTACACCAGAGAAACACTTCTCAATTTCTGCCTTATAGGAAGCTGATCTCCAGTAAGACCACCAGACATTTAATTACAGGAGACTTTATATCTGTGGTAAGCTCACTAGAGAATTGTTTGTCTTCTTAGAGATTACTTGAAAGACAAGACAGAAAAGCACCTGTCTTCAAGCTGACACTTGTAGCAACCAAGAAAAAAAGTAACTTTATTCTGCAACAGCTCTTTGCAGACCTACAGAATATCAGCAAAGTTTAACTCCACTCATTTCGGTTGCATTAGCGTTTAAGAGAAGGGTAAGGATTACTGAAGTCCTGCCACAGGACAACGAAAAGGCTGGAACACATATCACTTCTACAACAATAATGGCATAGGCAGTTAAGTCCTCCACAGGTCACGGACCCTCTTGGCCCTCAGCACTTGACAGCATCATGGCAGGTGGAGGACCAAGGGAAGATGACTGCCTTCCTACCGCACAGTAAAACACACTACTAGCTACTACAGATTTCTGTTCTTTCCATTCTTTTCCCCTAGGGAGGCCTATGGAGCACTATATGTTTTGGAACAAAGAACTGAAAGATAATTAGGGATCCTAGGGCATTAATTGTGGGTTTCTGTCTGCCCGTCTCCCTCACAAGATCAAGAGAAAGCAAGACAATTTTGATGATGTTGTTTAAAGTGATGGCTTAATCTCTCTCCTGGCTTTGGAATACCTATTTAGTCTTAGAAATTCTTATGGAAATGATGTTACAGACCTCAGAGTAACATTCGGTGTACTGTTTTGTTCCAGGAAACAGAATACACATTCAGGCTAGAATTCTAGGTTGGCAGGCCCTTCCCAGCATGTACAAAAATCCAGCTACCATGAAGAGACCCATTTAAAATAAATAAATCAATCCCCCCCAAAACCCCCCCAACGACACACCTCCACCCACTCACATTTACGATCTATTAATGAAAATATAACTCATGGTAGAAAATACACCATGTTCATACATGCAGTTCCAACTAGGGTTGAAAGATGCACACATGCACAAAGATTAAAAAAAAAAATGAGACAGATGAAGTTTCAGAGGGCAAGGGAGTCTCTACTAACCAATTTGTGCAGAATGTCCTCTTCTGGCCATATTCTTGGATCTTACAGCTTCCTTTATACGATCTACTTCTTGCTGATACCGTTTGCGATCACGAGAAGCATTCTCTTTGGCTTCCTTCAGAGCAGACTCCAAAGCTTTAACTCTTTCAGCAGTAGCTCTAAGTCGCTTCTCCAGTTTAGGAAGTTCACAGCGAAGATCTGCGTTATCACGTACCAGCTACAAAAATGGAATCGATTATTTTCTTGGTATCTCTCTTCATGGGGAGACCCAACCAAACAGCCTCCTAACCCTGAACAAGCAAAGCAGTAGGGCTACTATTATCTTTGCTTAAGCTTTTAGTAAGTCTAATAGTTCATCATTTGACAATCAGTTACGATGGAAGAACATACTACCCAACACAGACACTTAAAGTCCACATTCTTCTTCAGAGAGAGACAGGCAAGCATCCCCTAGGCTGATATACTAACTCTAAACACTAACTTGGATCTTTTTCAGTTTAAATGCAGCTATTTTGTTACAGACCCACATGCACTTAAAATAGCTATTAACTTACTTTATAGGAAAACTTTAGTCTATTGTTTTGTATCAAGAGACACACTCAAGATGTAGCAGTATTTCATTCTAAAAGTTACTTTATGACCAATATGCAGTCACTTCCATAATAATGTATGTTAAGTAGTTTAGTTTTAATTAAAACGTGAAATTAAACTTCATTGTACCTGTTTGTGAACCTTTGTAAGCTGTTCAAGATTATTCTCAAGGAAGGAGATCTTCTGTTTTTGTGCAGCACTGCCTCCTGTATCATCCGAGTCAATCTCTGCACTCTGCAGTAAGAAAGGCGTGGGGAGGGAGAGAGGAGGCTGAGTACAAATCTGAACTTGCGTATTAAGATCAAGCCAGAAAAATAACACCACATAAAGATCAAGTCCTAATTTAGTTCTAAACTGGAATTTATTCTCAGAAACACCAAGTTTCACTACAGAACATTACCTTTTTCACTCTAGTAGCCAGATCTTGAACAAACAGCTTCCGAAGATTGTGAAGAGTCTGAAGTTCTTTTGCCTATGGTTAAGGACAAGAATTTAAAAAAAAAAAACAAAAAAAAAAAAACAACAAAAAAACAACTCTGAAGTGGGGAAAAAAGGGCAAGTATTGACATTTGCTTTGGAACATATTCTGACTCTCTTACCACAGTCTCTTCCAAACCCTTTAAATCTTGTCTCGCTTGTTCCCGTCTGTCCTGCATTACCCTAAAAGAGAGTAAGTTCATCCTGAAACATCTGAGCAAAATTGGAAGTCTGGATGTTTCAGAAGACTAGAGTGATGAACACTATATGGTACAAATGAAAAATATCTTAGTTGAAGTCCTCAATTAACAATGTAACCAACAGGCAACACCACTCTCAGAAACCCACAGAGTGGGGAAGTCATAGGAGGAGAAGAGGGAAGTACTTCGAAGAGATACAAGAAGTACATTCAGAGGCATAAATTATAAGTTTTTAGAATAGGTAAAGACAGACTCTCAGTCATGAATGCTTGGAGAGATCTTATCCCACAGATGTTCTTAGCTCTGACCAGCTGAGATGATAAATATCATATGACAGATTAAGGATTGATTCTTTGTTTTGTTCGTCTACTTCACCCCCAAAACACTTGGCCAAAGCTAGTATCATGATCTCAGTTTACAGGAATATAACCTAATGATTATCACTTTACAGAGCTTCCATCTTATTTAACATGAAAGCATTTACTGCACTGCTAATGTTCTCTCTCAGAATTACAAGGCAGTGCAATTACTAAGATCACAGGATACAGGAAAGCAATGTGGACTTGTCTTTTTATGGCTCAAGGTTGTAATAGGAAGACCAGGGACTGCATGAAAATGAAGTGTTCCTATCAAGTAGCCAAAAAGCTGCTCTTCTTCTTGAACTTTCTCCTCACTTGGCCAGTTCCGCTACTGGCCACTACAACATTTGAGGTAATAAAATATTCTAAAGAATATCTTGGCATCCTATCCATTTTCCAGACCTCACTGGAAAAGTACTTCCAGGCATCTTATACAACTCTGTTTTTTTAAAAAAACAAAACAAACCAAACAAAAAAACCCACAAAGCAAACAAAAAAAAACACCCCACAAAAAAAATCCAAACATCATAAAAAAACCCACACACCCCCAAAAAACAACCACCACCAAAAAAACCCCCAAAAATACCAAAAAACAAAAAGCCACCACCACCACAAACAACAAAAAACTCCCAAACAAAAAACCACAAACAAAACTGAATAACCTGCATTGTTTCTGGCCTGTCATTTGCAATGCACATTTATGACATACAATGGAAAATAACTGGATTCAAAAAGGCTGTGGGAGGACACAGAATATCAAACTATTTTTTAATGCTTTGCAAGTCTTTTGAAGAGGAAAGTTTCTAATATAACAAGTGCCTTTAAGGAATCAATGCTATATATAGTTTAGCCTGCAAACTGAAATAAGTGATAAAGTGGTACATGTATCAAATATTACAAGACAAGAAAACCTATTCTAACTAATGTAACTTGTGTAATCATTGTAGCAGGTAAATAAATCAGGATAAGATGGATTCATAAGACCAGAGTACTGTTACATTTTTAGTCAGTTAAACCAACATTGTATTTCACAGTAAGCCTAAAGAAAAAAAAGGGAAAAAAAAAGTTAAATCGTACAAGAACCAGAAAAAGAGGAAAGAAACTGTCACAAGCCTCTTCCAGTCTTAGAGCACACAATCCTTAGCTGCAAACTGAAAAGTTAATTACTCCAATGCACAGCTTATTAACAAAGAAAAACTTGTGGCCTTCATCTCTTTCATAATTTTAATTCTAATTTTATATATTAAGGCTGTGCAAAGCTTTTAAAAAAAAGTTAAGTTCAAGGAGGCTCTAGAGGCGCTCTCTTTAAACGGCATATGATACAGTGAGAGCCACTTCATCATATTAGGTCACTAGTTTTTAAAATGTAAGTGTTCCCACACACATTTGTTTTATGCACAATTATCACTTACGTAAGTTCATGGAGTTTTCTACTTTTTTCCTGATCAGTCGCTTTCAACTTCTCATGCTCTACTCTCAGACGTTCCTGTTCAAGCATCATCTTCTGGTTTTGGCTGAACACAGAAAGTAAATATTATATTAACTGAACCTCTCAGACTTGACATTCAGTAAAGCAATACAAGTTAGGAAGACATTACTGAAGGAAACCCTTGCCACTTCCTTCTAACCATACTGTGCTTCTGTACTCACACAGTCCAGAGACATTTGGCACTCCTAAAATAATGGCAATTACTTACTCTTGAAGTTCAGTGATAAGTTTCTCCTTTGCATCAACTTCATCTCTTAGGCTACTGATTTGTTTCTGATGTGTCTCACGATGACTCTGAATTTGTTGTTCCACAGCTTGCTATTATAAAAAAAACACGGTATGTTTCATATGCTTTAAGAAGTTACCATACTTCACTTCAGGGTTTTTTTTAAAAACAATGAAATTAACTTACCTTGACTTCATTTGCAGTTTGAACCTTATTTAAATGCTCTTTCTCCATCTCATGTACTTTTTCTAGTAGGGATAGAGAGAAAACACATTTCAGCCAAGTAACTAGGTGGTCACAGGGAAGATGGAGTTAATTCCCCCTTCCCAACACCTTAAAATTGGGAAGAAGTCCCCTCCCACCACAGAGTTCAATTAAATCAGTAACATCTTTAATTTAATCCTATCCACAGCAGTTCTTTCAAACAGCAAACATGCTTTCCCATTAGCAAAAAGCCATTCTATAGCTCTGCCCTTCAATCTAAATGGAATGGAAAAATTCCCTATTTATCACTATATACTTAAAATGGTGATGGTGGTTAGTGGGGTGTAGTGAGGTAATTCCTACCCTGTGCTCGGAGCTGAACTAATTCTTCATTAAGGGAATCCACAGACTCTTCCAGTTGTCTTTTTTTCTGTTCCACATTCTGAAGATATTCAGTCAATGACTTG
Source organism: Podiceps cristatus (assembly GCA_000699545.1). Lineage (NCBI taxonomy): Eukaryota > Metazoa > Chordata > Aves > Podicipediformes > Podicipedidae > Podiceps > Podiceps cristatus. Next base: position 24,606 of record JMFS01055685.1, on the reverse strand, counting down.
ATCTTGGCTTCGTGCTTGTAGAATGGAAAGATTCATTTACTTTGGAACTAGGTATCACAGAATTACATCTGCATAAACAATTTGTTTTTAAACAAGTAACCTGAACTCAAAACAAAAATGGTGTGAACTAAACTCTAAGAATATGACTACTTAAGTAGATCTGTAATGTCACCTGTAAGACAATGTCTTTATTCTGGATTAGAATGAAATACATTTTTGGCTGGGAGAGGAGATGTTTTGAATGTTAAATACTACCAGAGGCAAGAGAGGCCCACTGTATTTAGAAGACTGCACTAAAATACACATCTCCTGGTTTAAAAAAAAAAAAAAAAAGACCATCTGTATGTAAAAGAAAATATAGAAAAAATAAATTGCATATGTAGATCATTATTTTCAGAAAAGTTCAGTCACATTACTGATCTTTTCTAGCAATCACATTAAAATGGCCTTTCTCACATTAGAAGTAAATTAATCTGCTGTGCAAGCCTACTGCAATCCTACTGTGCTATTGCTACCTCTCCTGCTTCCAACCTGCTGTATTAGTAGGCAGAGTGCTCACTAGCCACTGCTTCTGTAAGACTCGTATTTGTAAAGGATGCTGTGATGGAGAACGTATGGACCCTAGTATTTAAAAGAAGTGCTACGAAAGCATTATTAGGCTACAGACATATTAGAGAAATTGTGACATCCTGTCACACAATTACACTGAAGCATCCAAACTGAAGAGAGTATTGAGGATACAGCAGAGTCTTGTGGCTGTTCGATCACAATGTACTATGTTAGGAATCAAAAAGAAATTGCAACTTCCCCGCCCCGGAGCAGATTAACAAATTCTAAAGAACATTTAGGAAATACACTGTAAAGAAACATTTACCTGTGAGATACGGAGCTGGCAGGCAGCCAACTCCTTTTCATTTTCTTCCATTTTCTTATTGCTTTCAGCTTGTGTGCCTTCTAACTGTTTGCAGCGTTTCACCATTGTTTTCACTTCTGATTTCATTTTACTAATGTACAGCCTTGCAACTGTGAATTCTTCATCTATCATGCCAGTTCCCTCAGGCTGCTGAGAAGTGTGGAATGACACACATAGAAAGCTCAGATAACGAAACAGAATTAAAGATGAGCTGGAGCGATTAAGTGCCCAGCATGCATCCTCCACCTTGACTGATAATCAGAGCATTTAAACACTAAAACATATAAGTAATAAAAAAACTTAAAAAAATTATTTTTGCACAAAGGTAATGAGTCGCTTAAGAGGAAAATACAGTTCACTATACATTTCTAACGCTGCTTATGTTCTTGTCCTACAGTGATCTTCTAGATTTATCTCATATCAGTTCCTCATTCCAGTTTTTATATGTATCATCCTGATGGCCACTGTGGGTCAGCATTAGATTTCAAAGACAATATTATGACCATTTCATATAGCGGTGTAACAGTATGAATGAAAACACTACTTGAGGAAAAAAATCATAGCTGCTCTTCCATGTCTTTGCATAATCAAATTCATTTTGGGACCTAAGTCACAGTATAAGCGATAGATAAGCTTGATAGATATACCCAAATTATAATATACATGAGGCTTCCTATGGTGATTATTTTTACCATACTAAGAAAACTGACCACACCTATGTGTGTCATACATGGTATTAAAAATTGCACTGCCTAATCCTTACCTTGACGTCATTATTTCCTACTGCAATTCCTATCTCTGCAAGATCTTTTAGTAAGGAGGCCATCATTTCTGTTGCTCGTTTCTTCTGATGGTTGGTCATTTCTTTAAGTTTCTGAAGCTCTGCATCTATACTGGCTAGAGTGACCTATAGTAAAATAAGTTACACTTTAATAAACAAAACACACTCTTGTTTTTAGAACTAGTTTCATACTATTTATTTAAACACAGCAACATGTGGTTGCCTACCAAAATGTCCCATTTTTATGTCTAAAACCATAGTGGTATCAACAGATGTGATTGTACTATATAGTAAAAACTTAGAACTCCTACAATGACAGTGTTTCTTCTGAAAGAAACAAAGGACTGGGAACAGGGGCCTTCAGCTCACAAAATATAATCTTACAACACTGCAACAAAATTCATATCAACGTTGTTAAACAGCAGAGTTATATATGGTTAAATACTGCAGAGAATTCCATTTATAGGAAAAAGGCACATGGACAGCCAGTCCAACACTTTTCACCGTATCTTGGTAAAGGAAAATAATTTCAGCTTTGCCTGCAGAGCTCTTAGCTCATTCCTACTGGCCAATCAAGAAACGGCACCCAGTTCCAAGAATTCATAAGCACTACACTTACTCTAAAGCAGTTTTTCAGCTAGTTTGAACTGCTGTGGTTGTAATAGCTGCAGCTCAGCAGCTTGCATACTCAAAAGTTGTCTGTTCTTTGTTCTCCAGTTTTAAAAAAATGCCAGAAGTTTTACAGCCAGTGATGCCAAAGGATGGTTACTGCATGGGTTAGCTGTGACAGACTGAGAACATTGAAAAGTCTTAATTTTACTACATCTTGGAACAGTTGTTGCTTTCTTGTGGATTGAGTTATTCATGGCACTCAATGGATGTTAGTTATAATACCTAGAAACACTTGACTACCTATAAACTAATTAAAAACAACAAAGCAAACAAAAAATCCTCCCCCAAAGAAACCATGCACTTCAGAATCACACACATAGAGCTAGCCTCTTCCAGCAAATTTTAAATGCTGCTCATAATCAGAAGACCAGAGATCATCTGACTTTCAGATGACCTTCAAGTAACACAAGCTACCAATAAAGATTACTCAAGTGAACATCAATTTTTAATGCCAATTTTCTATCTAGTTAAATCTTACTAACTGAAAATGGAAAGCTACATTCACTAGAAGACCCAGACACACCCAATTTTCATCTTCAAGAACAAAAAGAATGAAACTTGCACCATCACATATTCTGCCTGCAATGCCAGCAAACACGCTCATCCTCTCGTACTTAATACTTTACCCACTGTCCTAAAATTGTAACTGCTTAAAACTGATTTAAGTTTGTCAAATAATTAGCTACCAAAACTATCAGTCAATTCAGAAACTATGCAGGTATGTGAGGAAGCATATGGTATTCATTCCATGGGACTGATGCTGCATCTGTATTTTAACCAGGGAATCTTATGGCATGCATCCTCAGTGCTCAGGACTACTCCTTTCAGAAAGTAAAATAAACGGCCTATTTTTGAAGGCATCAAGTTTAGTTATACTTTATGTGCCATAAATACAGCATGCAAATACACATTCCTTTCAAGAAAAGCTATAGCATGTTCACTGCAATTTCAAGATTGGAAGAAGCAGATTCTTATGTTAGGATTACCGCAACTGCACCAGAAAAATAAACAAAACTGAGTCAGATCACCAGCATGTAACAGAACTGTTAACTTCAGACATCTAAGATTTTTCTGAATAGTCTTCAGGTAGTAAAATGCCACAGGTACTAAAAAGATGAGAGGCATCAAGGTCAATATATTCACCGCGCATTTTTCTGAAGCCTACTGGTTTTAGAAAATCACCCTTTGCTAAAATTAGAGAAGTTTTAGACTTAAGTTCCCATTTTACCTCGTGAAAAGCCTTTAAATGACTTCTAGCAAGAAATACAGCTAAGGCAAGAAAAGTTACATTGAAGACTGTCAGTACTTTCTTATCCCAATTTCTTACCGATTTTTGATTAAGCTCATCACTAAGCAGTTCATATTCCTTTGCCTTATCTTCTACTTCCTGAGACTTCTGATCATAATTGACAGCTAATTCTTCAAGGGCTTGTAGCACCTCTTTCACTTCCTCTTTAGAGGCATCGTTTTCAGCCTGAAGACGATTCAACTCTGCTTGCAGGTTGTCTTGGTCCCGTCTGGTTGATGCTAGAAGCTACAACATGGATAGAGATTTATTTAAAATTACAACAAATAATAATCAAGAAAATTCCATGTATAAGTTCAATCTTATAATGCTTTTAGCTACTGAAATAGCTTTTATCTACATTTTTAGCCTCCAGCATCATGCAATAAGGATGCCAAGGACGGGTACAGAGAGTGTATAATAAATTTAATTGTTCATCATCTACATCCATAGTTCTTTAGCTTTTAAAGTCTTTTCAAAGTGAAAGTGATCACAAATCAAGACCCATAAGGATAGCAACTGGAAATGCACATGGAATATTCTAAGTTCTCAAAAAAGCCACTGAACTCTACTCCTGAGTATGAAATTGTCAACAGGCTAGGGACTAAACTTCAAGCATTTTAACAGTTAGCTGCTGAAGAATAACTAGACAGATAAAGTGAACAGTTGTTGAAGAGTCAGATGTGTTTAGTTAAGTAAGATTAAACAGTAGCTCCAACTTCCTGAGTCCTCGACCCATTTTCTTCTTGCCATGTACACAAAGATTTTTTTTTTTAATCTTTGTGCTATATAGAATTATTTTCTCTAATATCTTGGCTAAATGAAATTAACAATTCCATTATTAATAGGTATTCTTCCCATTTAATTAAGTTACATCACTGGCAACATGTGCATACAAATCGTTTGAATATTCTAGCAAGTATGATCTGAAGTAACACACAGGTACTTCTTTTTTTCATTATGGGCTACTACATTTCCCTTCTCCCTCTTCTCTCTCTGTATAGCAACTGACCAAAAGTAAACAGACTTCTTACAGTAAATCAAGGTACCTTCAGTATCAAGAAACTGCTAACTTTGTATGGGGAAAATAACTGCTGATATATTTGCAGAAAATATTTCAATTCCTTCAGTCTTCATGAATACTTAAGGTTCATGTCTAAATTGAAATCCGTTTACATTAGCACAGTGTAAGTGGGGGGAATGAATAGGCAGAGCATTTAGATGAAGACTGAAAGAGAACTATTGTACAGTAGTAAGCCATCATTCTACTCCCTGGTCAAACTGACCTATTCAGAACATCTCCAATTTCTTTAAAGAAAAGACAAAAATAGAATAAAGATACAAGAGCAAAACTCACCTCTTCCTGATCCAACATTTGTGTTTTTAGTTTTTCTACTAGTTGGCTCTGCTGATTAATTTCTTCATCCTGCAATTAAAGTAAGACTGTGTTCAATAAACTGACAAATAGCACTCAGGAAAAATAATCTAAAAGACAGCAGATGTTAGACATCTAACTTCTACATATTCTGAGACAATTACGTAAATTAAAGCAGTAAAAGTAAAAAAATAATCTTTTTGATTTCACTGTCTGACCCATTAGGTTCTTAACCAGGCACGTACCTGTAAAATACCATGCTTCAAAAACAAAACTCTTATACCTGTGCTTTTGCAAGTCTTCTCCAAGTTGTTCTAGCTTCCAAGAAACAATTAAAATTTAATTAAAAGGGTTTGTTGCTTGTTCCCCCCCCTCCGAATTTAGTACTGTTTAAATTTAAAATTATGTTCAAATAAAATATGCCTAACATAGAAGGAAAAAAACTGCAGTCTTCAAATTACTCATCTTTTTACTTTCTCATTATCTTCCTTCTTCTGGTACAGTATTATTCCAAATGATCAGCTAGGACTGTTCTACACCCAAAAAGTAGAAATACTGTTCAAGTTTCTCACTAACTTTTCCTCCCTAACTTGTATTTTTATCTTTTTTCCTATGTATTCATACTTTAGTTTTCAGGACATTTTTTTAGTAGTTTCAGCAAAGGAGGGAGAGCAACTAAGAAAGGATACTCACTTAGTACCAGACAAAGCAATTTTGATTTCTCTTAATCAGAGCTTCAGAATTAGAGTAGTCACTACCAAATACTTAAGCTGTACTAACGAATGAAGACTGGCAAATGAAATATTACATAATATAGTTCAGGATATATTTCCAAAAGGTCCTACATTAAATAAGAATGGCATACCTTGTCATCCAGTTGTTTGTATAATTTGGCAATTTCTTCCTCACATTTTCTTCTCTCAGCATCAGTGAAATTGCCAGTTACTCCAATTGTGGTAGCTGGTTTATCATTAATAACAGTAATATCCTTGTCCACTGAAAAAGCTTCTAAGTTGGCCTTCTCCTTGTCAAACTGCTCATCAACTGGTACAGACTCCCCTTAAAGAAAATAATATACTTACATTTTTAGTACAGTCAGCCATGAAGCATCTCCCGCAAAGTTAGCTTTGAGAAGTATTACATATTCCCTACTAACAGTACTGCTCCATGGTTAATAAGCAATCAAGTTCACATGATTATATAGGAAAAAAACGACCACTAGATAACCAGACTAACTCCTGCTTACCACAGAGCATTACATTTCACCCAGTTACTCTGCTATGAGCTCCAAATCTCACATCAAATCCTATCTTCTAGAAAGGCACCTAACTTGCCCTGAAGATAGAAAACCGATACTTTTCACTTGGCAGTCTGTTTTGCTAGGTAGCCATATTTACTTTTAAATCGCTTTGCTTCTAATTTAAAATATTTGTTCGGTTACACTTTTATCCTTTTATGTTCATTAAACCTTTTCTGATGAGAACACTTTACTAACTTCACATAATAAAAAATACCACATGCACTAAGCAAAGTACTTGTCTTGTAAACTAAACTAAATTCCTCAGCGCCTTATTACAAAACATTTTATGCAACCCTTGGATGGTATGAGCTCTTTCCAACACTCCAGTATCTTGTGTCAATATTCTGGAAGAACTACACTTAGCATTTCAGGTCATCGAAACATAATTGCATCTCACCATTCCGCCACCTGTTGAGTTCATTTTCTAGCCACTGTATGGTGTTACGCAGAGTCTTGTTTTTCTCTTTTTCCTTCTCATACTTTTTCTTCCACTGTTCTGCAGTGAGCTCCACGTTGACACAGACTGTGTTCTTAATGGTCTTTGCTCTACACGGAAAGAGCAGAAAGCTCTGAAACTTCATTTTTAAAGAAAGGAATTAAAGGCTAATAAATAAAATTTCTACGTATCACTGGTGAAAGCATAAACACTCCCACCTCTTCCAAAAGCTTATTTCTACTCCCTGTCAACTTACTATTCTTTCAATTGGATTGATACAACTGTTAGTGGACACAGCAATACAATAAACTTTGGGAAGGCTGAAAAATTTCAGGCTGGTTGAGCTAGAAAAATTCAGCTGCATACCTTCACAGGACAGTAGTGCACAGCTTTAACAAAGGGCAGCACTCACCACACCTAGCAAACATTTCTCCAATGGAGAGCACAATACTTCTAGTGCGTAGACTATCTAGCTTATTTAAGAAACAGCTCATTTCAACCTAAAAATCCAACTACTAGATCTCCATTAACCAAAAAGGTGTACAAGCTATAAAGTTCTGATGTGATTATCTACAGTCAGTCAGGCATATCTCAAGATTTGGAGATAAAACTACAGGCACTAATATTGTATCTTCATGAAGTTAACAGTTTTTGCTTTAGTGATGTACCCCACTTACCTCTAGTTTTTCTGTATAGTCTCCTACTACCAAATGCTCAAAGATCAAAAGAGGAAAAAAGTTTAAATGGTAGTTAGAAATTCCCCCTCCCCCATATTATGGCTCCTATAAGCATCTTTCTGCAAAGCATTACTGGGACTGATTACTACCCAAAAGGCACATGATTTCCTACTAAGTTATGTGATATTTATCTAGCCTTCAGTTACTACAGCTGAGGGTTTCAGCATAAATTTAACATCCCTAGAAGGCTGAATTAATATACCAGACTAACTAGAGTGGCTGAGATAGAAGCGTATCCTATTAAGTCCCAAAGAATTCAAGACCATGAGGCAGTAAAACTACAGAGCTACAGCTGGAAGACACTTCCTGATAGCTCATTCAAGAAATACTAAGAGGAAAGGAAATAACTGCCTAGATTCTAAATGGAGACTTACACTGTTGAGGAATGCAGTCATTACTCCATACCCACTAACTATCCATATTCTGCCAGATTTTTAAGAAGTTCTGAAGTCATCTTGTCTACTTTCCATAATAAAAAGCTTCTCTAAAAAGACCAGGAGAAAACTATCTTGTTGAACTCAAGCGGAAGAGGTATGCTAACACAGACGACCAGATGAACAAAATGCTGACAGCTTTTATAACATGCTCCAGTAAATGAAGTGATTAAATCTAGTGGTCAGGAACTGGAGTATTACGATGAACCATTAATAGCAGTGGTAAAGAAGAAATACCTAACAAAATACCAAATTTTAAATGAGTACTTATAAATTCAATTAGAAGTGACACAGGAATTTAGAAATATTAACTCAAAAGTTACTGGAATGCTAGATACAGGGAACAGACCAGAAGATGTAAGTCAACATGCTAGCAAAGAAAGAGTGGCAGAGGATAGGCTCTCCCGGCAAATAAGGGGTTCAACTTCACAGAGGAGAACTCCTTCCTCCACTTGATGAACAAGAGTATTAATTACCCTCCAAAACTATACATTAAACCATATTTGGAACCAAACGATACACTGTCCTGCTGGAAATACACCATCTTCAGGATGTTGGCCAGTTTAAGGATTTTTATATAATTTGAGATAAGATAAATCCCAAGACTTAGCCACATGTAGAGTGAAGAATTACAGAAAGTAAGTAAACATTCTAATTAATTTGGTTCAGGTATCTTAACATAGTAACTTATTTCTCATTCTGCACTTATTACTAAGAGCAAAATACTAAGTCATTTACTCACCTTTGGCCAAACAGAAGAGTAGATTTAGTTTCAGATTCATTGTATGAAGATGGAGAACAGCAAATAACAATAGTGGTTCTGCAATTACCCCCTAGTGAATCTTGAAGGATTCTGGTCATTTTGCTATCACGGTATGGAACATAAGTCTACCAAGAAAATGTTTCAATCAATCAGTTAGTTTTTCAGACACATTATTTAATTTTTGAAGAGAAGTTTTGAAATAACTTTTGCTAGGTATAACTTCATTGGAAAGGCATTAAATTCTAATTTAATTCATAAATCATAAGACTGAGCATGCATGGGATGATGTAAAATTATGTTTGATAACTTTTAGAGTACAAGAAAGCTTTCAGTATGATGCTTATGTCCTTCATGTAGGTCCTAAATCTAACTTTATTAGTTATGAGTGTCACCACAGTATAACAGTAACGGCCATTTGCAATGCATTGATGCAACTGGACTAGTTTAAAAGACTCCATGCATATCACTGAGATCAGTAAAGAAATTCTGCATAATACTGTGTTCAGAGATGGAAGCCTTTAACCTTGAAATATAAAAATACAAAAGAGAATACTTACACTGCTTTCAGCCAAAGCCGAGATGACATTTCCAAGAGCAGACAAAGATTTGTTGATGTTCTTGGCCTCATCCAGCACAGCACCTTCTGCTCCAGTTTTACTAACCTATACAATATTTCAGTAAATTACTAAATGCACCTTCAAAAGACACCTACATTTAATATGACTTGAGTAACTTTTCAGCTTTTAAGTCAGTCTTCCTGACTTTATGAGGTACTCTTACGCAAGTTGGGATTACAATAAGCAAACTCCTCCTCAGACTCTTTGCCTGATTCACCTTAAATTTTTCATTCAAAACTCAGTGTTTGAAGATGTTTCTAATTTTTTAAACTGAAGTCATTATTTTTGCTGCACAGTATGCCTTTTCATAGAAGATAAATGTATAGTTAAAAATTTCTGTCAAATAAAAAACGTCAAAAGTTGTTTGAAGCTTATAAAAAAGTTTGAATTCTTAAAGTAAAATGAAATAAGCATTATGAATAGTTTGTCCAGAGGTCATCCTTAAAAAAAAAAACCACCAACGCCACCCCCCAAAAAAACCAAACTACACACCACCACCAGCCTCTTCTGGAAAACATAGCAGAGAGTTTTTATTAGCAAGAATTTGTGAGAACAAATTTTAGAGGCTGAATCTGACCTACATGACTGCTCTAGGAACTTAAGCAGATATCAGCAGAAGCCTGAAAAATATCTACCCTGGCACCATTCTATTTACCTTAGCTCTTCTGGGTTGAATCTGACTTACAGTTCTATAACCCTCCCTTTACCGTTTTTCTCACCAAGCCGTGATCATGACCACAACTAAGGAATTCTATTTGCCTATTTTTAAACCAACCCAAGGCAAGGCATCAGAAAACCTCATGTATTTCTAAAAGACTGGGAGAAGCACCGAGGTTTGAAATAAATAGTGAAAGGAACAAAACTACAGAGAAAGGTGACCTGCAACCCAGCCCTTTTAAGTTTGTTCTCACTTTAATGCTTCCAGTTTCATTGTCATTAAAAGAGAAAAATAAAGACCACTACTAAGAAACATATTTCAGAATAAACACAAGATCAGAGATAACAATAATGCCATAGAACAATGACATAAGGAAAGCAGAAAGGACTGAAAAAAGCTGGAGACAAAGATGGGGATAAACCCAGAAGCAAAGATAAAAAGAACGTCAAAAATCCAGCTCTTAAAAGGCTAATTACAGTCTATAAGAAGTGAAACAGAATAAGCAAAATGCTACACAATTCCTTCCCTGCTTTAAGCCACGGACACAGGGAAGCAAACTGTCATTTTAAAACAACGTTAATCAGAATTTCAAATTAAGAAACTTGGAACCAGTTAGCAAGAAAACTCAAATATTCAACACCCATAAAATTCTTTTTATTCCAGTACTTGGCTAGTCAACACACCCATACACATTTTTGCTCTCACAGATACAGAGACTGAACTCTAGCCTATTTCCCCACCCTATCCCATATTTACAAACCCTCAGTATAGAAATGCAGATCAGGTTAAAGAGGTAGTATCTAATAGCCAACCCAGACTAGGATTCAGCAACTGCATTTCAGAGTCAAAATTAACAACACTTCAGAGATGACAACTGAACAATCAGTATTGCATTAATGCAAAATATTTGATTGTAAAGAATAACCAGTTTTTCGGAGCAAAAATTTAAAATTACCTTTTCACTACCTGCCAAGTCCACAAGGTAAAGTTTTCCACTTAGTTTCTGTTCTGTTTGAGTATTCTCTTGTTTTACATTAATAAGAAAAATACTATGACTTCGGGAGCTGTGTTCATTCATATCTATAATCCAAAACACATGAATTGTCAAAAAGTATTTGTACAATCAAACTAACTTAACAAAATAGTATCTTCCCACAGTGAAGCAACAAATGTAAAGCTGATGAAGCTCTATAGAGCAATGTCTCAATGACAATACATCTAGAGGCAGCAAAACCAACAGTATCGTCTAATTGAGTAACAGATCCAGTCTCCTTTGGGCTTCTATTAATACCACATAAGCTCACTGATAAGATTTGCTAGCCTGTCAACTATGGATTTCACACATTTAATTTACTTTATTAGAACAGAAAGAACATTTATATTCTCATACCAGATTTTTTTTTAATAGATCTACAATGTATCGAATTTTATCCTTTTGTGAAAATTTGAACTAGAGGGCCATAACCTTTCAGCCCTTTCTTGCTTAAATGCCTACTGTCCCTCCTGCTGTGAAACATGCAGAGCAAACAAGACTTATTGAATTTACAGGATGATTTTAATTCATTAACAAAATTTAAGCTGACTGCAATCTGAACATGAACATCTGCCTATTTCTTCCTTTTAACCATAAATCCCTCACAGGCCTAAACCACCAGCTTATTAATGCCACAGAAGCAGCTCAACATAAAGTAATGTACTTCTATCCAAATTTCTGCCATTTCTCCATTACTTAGTCTCATCCCCACTTCAGAACCTTACTGCCTAGGGGCAATGAAACAGAAGTGCAGGACTCGGTCATTCCTTAAATGGAACATCATTTTTTTATTTTCAATCCTTAACCAAAGAAATAAGAAAAACCTTTTATTTTCTTAATGACTGGATATTCTTTCTTTTCCTAAATAAAGAACTAGACACAGGAAGATTGTGAAAACCCACCCTTAAACTAGCTCTCAAAGATTTCTGACCGTCACTTCAGTTGCTAAGAACTGAAACATCATTTTGAACACACCTCAACTTTCCTTGTCTTTTTTTAACCCTCCATCACTTCCTAATCTTGCTTCTTATGGGAATTTGGAGACCTACGAGATGGGTCCTTGCAACTCATTTGCATGCCACAGGCCCAAAAGCTTGGGGCACTGGGATGCTGCTGAAGTCTGCAGCATATCTTCATATATTCTGATCAGCTCTTCTCAGAATATGCAACAGAATGGCCAAACTGTAGAAGAACCACAGTGCCTTACTTACAGATTCACAGATTAATTGAAAAGTTCCACAAACTGGGGTTTTGCACTATTCCTAACTCAAAACTACACCTTCTCCAATGATTCAGAGCTCCTCACTGATCACTTACTGAAACTGCTTATGCTAGACCCTTTCAAAAAACTGATTTAGTCATTTTTGTCTTCCCTACTTTTTAAGGCATACCAGAAGCAAACTGATAAAGCACTAAAAGGAGACAAAAGATAGTACTTACTTGTAACTGCTACATGTCGGTTTGATTTTCCTTCATCTATAGTATCCATAACTTCTTCTGGACTACATACAAAACGCTCTGTGCAACCCTTTCAAAAGAAAAAAAAATCACCACATCAACGAGCCAGAGTTAAATGACACTCGCTAGAGGAGCGCAAGATGAAAACATATCAGACTGATGCTCACCTTTACATAGGGAACTCTATTTTTGTCCTCATGAACAGAAAGATTGGTCTTTGAAACTGGAAGAGAAAAAGTTCTAAAGCTAAAGTACATATGTCTTTGTAAAGTGAATGATCTGTGTACAACACATCTGAGTCATAAATGCTATTTCTCAGCGACACTTTATAGAAACTTAATATACACAAAACAACCATTACTGCAGCTTTAGTAATGCTACATAGATTAGCTCCATGCTTTTCCATTTTGATGTACCCTTCTCATGCATAGGTTATTATTCCATTGCATACCTATCTTACTATCATGATAAGGTGCTGGGTTTTGGTTGTCTTTTTATAACTCACTCCAGAACAATTTATTTTCTATGCTCAATATAAGTAAAAGTCTTACCATCCAAAAGGTCCCTTATTTTATCCAAGTATATTTCAAAATATGACACCTAGAAGAGGAATAAAGATAGAGCATCAGAAAACAAAAATGCTTTGCTTTTTGATCAGAAGTATCCAGCATAATTATTATGATGTCCCACATAATAACACATCTGGCTCAAGTCCTTAAAGCTGAAATACAATATACTTCTAAGAAGAAAATATTTTGATCAAAAGCTTCAAGCACTATCAGCACTACCAAAGGTTATCAGGATAGCTACCATCAATGTTTAATGGAAACAAGATTAAAGTGTTAATGTAATTCTGCTTTAAGAGGAGTCAGTTACTTCAGAAATAACTCACATTTAGATTTTCCAAGTTACTGGCATTTTAAACAGATACAGAACATCCATTTAATCATAGACAACCAGTTTTAATATAGATTAAATAAGTAACAACAAAGAAAAGTTTACCTTAATATGAAATTCAAGATTCTCATCCATAGAGTAAATATAATTAAAAATATCTTGCACTATTCTTGGAATAATACCCATTCCATCTGGGTCATGAAGTTTCCCCTTATTAGAAAAAGACACAATAAAATGAAACATTCATGCTGAATCCAACATCACAAAAAGTATCTGAAGGCAAAACAAACAGTTAACAGACAAACTAGGTTTAAAATGCTGACAGGTATGATGCACTTATTTTATCTATAAAGGCAAGTCTTGACCATCCATTTAGGCCTAGCATTTGCCAAGAGTGAAAAGAATAGCCTCTCCCAAACTACTAAAAGTGAAAAAGTACTATTAACATTCTTGTGTTTCTCATCCTGCTACTGAGGGCTGAAAAAATACAGTAATTGCCATTCTCAGTACTAAAAAAACACTTTGGGTATCAAAATGTTGCAATGCAAAGGGAAATACAATTAGAATTGCAAGATGAAAACAAGCAGACCTCTTCTTTCTAGAAAGATAAGACTATTGTGATGAAAAGAGATGACAGTGACATTAAAAGGAAAATTATTTTAAGGTTTCTTACTTCCATAGTGTGTGTCTTTCCAGACGATGTCTGCCCATAAGCAAATATTGTAGGTATCAAAATGTTGCAATGCAAAGGGAAATACAATTAGAATTGCAAGATGAAAACAAGCAGACCTCTTCTTTCTAGAAAGATAAGACTATTGTGATGAAAAGAGATGACAGTGACATTAAAAGGAAAATTATTTTAAGGTTTCTTACTTCCATAGTGTGTGTCTTTCCAGACGATGTCTGCCCATAAGCAAATATTGTACCATTGTTTTTGGAAAGAGTATTTTCATTAGGGTTCATTTCCTTCTTCTAAAGTAAAGTCAAATGAAAAAGAATGCAAGCAGGCAGTTCCTAAAATGTTCAGCAAGTTAAATCACTCAATATTTAGAAACTCTCTGCTAACATTGGGAGGAGGGAGTCTGTTCCTCCCTATGCCTTTAATGCATTAAATCATCATCAACTGCATTTTAGAAGTTTACTGTATTAGAAGCATCTGTTCCTTCAGCCCCCACAAAAATGATGACTTTAGAGTCAGGAACAAAAAGGAAATCAATACAACTGTCAGGTAGAACAGATAGTCTGATAAATCAGAAGAAGCAACCATACATAAGAACACTATAATATTTTCTGCCTTCCGAAAGCGTAATTGTCCAGTTGTGAAGAGAATGAGCTATGCCATAAATTTCAAGCACCCTACTCTTTGGCCATATGCTTGTATTTCAAATGATGAATGAACCAACCCAAGTTTTAGATTGAGGGGCAAGGGGCTGGAGAGTTGGTTTGTTTACAAGTCAGTTACTGTAGAATCACATCCTGCAAGCAAACATTTACTTTCCAAACACAAGCAAGAGACACTTCAAATGGGGAAGTCTTTGCCACCCCACCATACACATAATTTATTTGTACCACCACTAGAGCTCATTCGCTACGTGATGTAGCACAGCCTAGAAATGCTGCACAGAGTAACAGGGATCAAAATTTTAGATGGAGGAAAGGGGGAGCATTACCATTCCTAGTTAACTCTAGTTTTTAAGCAGCAAACTTCTGATCTAATCCTGATTACTACTTAACTCTTTAATGAGTTAAATACTTGCACAGCATGGATTTTCCACAGCAACTCACTTTTCTGATATTAAAAAAAAAAAAAAAAAAACCAAAAAAAACCCCAACCAACCAACCCAACAAAACACTACATTTACCCAGTCTTTACTTGTCACTAATAGTTGATACTTCAGGAGTTTCTCAAAAAGCTTTGTTAAAGTTGTTCTGAAAGTTGTGTCAATTAGAACTTAACACTGATCCCCAAGAAATGAATCCATTCAGTTATCAGGAAACTAGCTAATTGCTTACAACAACTTACTGTGGTATAACCTTCTTTGTGATAACACTTGATTTTCTGAAGTTATTGGGCCAATTCTGACAATTCAAGTTTGGAGAAACTGTACATCCTAACATGTGCAGCAATAACTCGCATTTAAACTTTTAATTGTGAAGCTAAAAATCACATTAAAAAAAATCCCCCTTAAACTGTGTATTAAATAAACAAGCTTAGAAAAGATCTTTTGCGTACACATGATTTCACAAGTTTTCTTTCCTCTTATATTTTTCCAAACAAACTAATGTAGGATGTTTACACCAATAAATTGGGGGGGGACCCCATACATATTCAATAAGAGTTATTTTAATTAATTTTTGAAAAATTGTTTTAAACAATCTTTTGCAGAGAACTGGGGAAAAAAAATTAAAAACAAAACCACAAAACATGACAGGTAAATGTTATCAAACATGTTAATTGACTGAAACAGCAGGTTAAGCACTGACATAATTTATCACCTCAACTATAGGATGATTTTATACTGTGATGGTTCTTATTAAGCATTAAGAAGGTAAAAAGGAGCAATAGAAATACCAGTTTTCAACACTGAAATCCACATGAAAATGAGACATTTCCCTATGGTTAAAGTCACTGTTCCAGCTTACCTTTGACAATCTTCTTAGCACAATCATTGTATACTTGTTCCTGTGATGTGTTTGACTGGAATACACGGTCAAATATATATGGCTTGGACTGGAAAAAAAAGAGACACAGAAGAGCTATTAAGAGAACAGATATTGGAAATAGAACTGGAAGACATTTATTCATGCAGTTTTGAAGTAGCCTATACTGTCTCAGCCCAATCTTTGGGGGTTTTTTTAAGCACTTAAGACTGTAGCGAGGAAATCAGCTTATACAGTGCTGCTTAAATCTTCACATGCTTGCCTACAAGTACGGCCATGAAAGAAATATATTTGGTTTCAAAGTGCAATCTAAGTAGTATTCCAAAACTACTTTGCCATATGACCTCAATTTACTTGATTTACAAAGTTAAACCAATTCCTACTCTGTACATCTGAAACTCCCTCATTCTCTTCTACTCTGGTAGTGGGTACACTCTGGTAAACCTAAATTATTAAAAACAGTTTATACCACATCACACAGAATAACTGTCTTGGTATTATTTGTTAAAAACCTCAAACCAAAATGAAACATTGAGATCACATGCAGTCAGTACAACAGCTATTTCCTCATACATGATATCCTTAAAGCTCCATAAGCAGAAGGAAAAGGCCACTTTGGAGGAAGGGAACCTTTCACTGAAGACTCGTTTTGGAGGACACTATAAGAAGCAGCTCCAATCTTTTTGAAAGGAATGTTGGATTTCACTTTGTTTTAAAGAAGAGATTTTCATAATGCAGTTCTAAGTAGCTGACAATCAATTACGATATGAACTATTATGTTCATCTTATGAAGCTGATTTTTTTTTTTTTAGCATTTCCAGAACTTGATTTAGTAGGTAGCCAAGCAGATAAGCAAGGTTTACAAGTAACCTAGGTCAGCTACCGTTGCTAAACTCACTGCCACTGTTAATTTTGCCAAAATTTAATTCATTACCATCCTCTCCCGAGGATATTCTGGAATTGCCTGCCTGGCAAAGAAAGAAGCACAGTTTCCATCTTTCACCCACCCACCACATTCCTTTACCCAGCCTGAGCTTCCATTTGTCTTTTAATAATGTCTAGCATAGCACCAAACAAAGCTATTTAGATTCAACACCTATCTGCTGAGAGAGCTTGAATTCAGGTACATGAGCTCCCTCTTAGGGAAGGGAAAAAAAAAAAAAAAGTAATAATAATTACAGCGTTCGCTCTGTAAATATGCTCAAGTAACCACAAGACTCAGTAGGCAGAAACTATCCCTAAGGTGCTGAAGTTTGTCAGAACACTTGTTTCACAGCGGGGAAATCACAAGCCTTCTTGATTACTCATTTTAGCTTCAAATACACCTCAAATTCGTATGTTCTACAGGTAGAATTGAGGCCATTACATCCACCAGAAGACAAACACCTAACAAGTCCAAGTAACCCTGAGGTAAGAAAATGAAGACTGAGAACACATTACGTAAAAAGGTCAGTCACTATAGAAAAGATAATACTAGTTATACTTTTTCTTTCTCACTAGCAGTTTCAAAAAGCCTCCAACTTCACAAGTATCAGTCAGCTACACTACACTGCAAGTCACCTACATCATAAGACATTACTCAGATCTGTTTCATGCTCAAGTTCTTCTCCATATTTGTATGCACTGAAATAATATCATTTTGGAGGATCATATTTACCATTACACATTGGAAAAATATAGTGAGTAAAGTGATAGTGTCCAATGTCACGGGAAACAACCTGTGCAGCATTAGCAATTTGTGTGTTTGTACTTCAAAGTTTTAAACTTTCCTCCAAATTATTGCTCCAGAAAATATATAGATAACAATTATTCCAATTAAAATTGATTTTAGAAGAATCAGGGAAAGTTCCTGGATACCTTCTTCTGACAGTCTATATAACAACTGCTAACAATACCGTTTCTCACAGATCCCAACATATCTGATCTCTGCTATTCCCCATAAAGCATAACAACCATGAGAAAAGTATATTAAAATATAAATATTTTGCGTGGTATATGTGCTTGACTGTATGCACCTATTATTGTGTATGTATATATTACTACCACAGCAGGACATTGCTGATGACAAATATCAGATTTTATTTACTTCAAAGAAATCCAACTTTAAAAAAAAAAAAGTCAAGCCTAGTTTCCAGTACAGGAATACACCTTGGTTAGAAAGAACTGTAGGCACAGCCTGTACTAGTCTACAGCCATCCTGCAATCTATAGGTATTTGCAGCAGATTCTGAAAAAGCTTTCCTTCTCAAAAATTTCAAACAGTGTTTAGAGGGATTTGGTTTCAGTTTTAAATTCTTCTGCCAAGCAAAGGTTGGCTGAATTGAACTATTCTTCTTTATCCGTGCAAAAGGAAAATTATGTTCACTAATTTGAGAGTAATCCATAGTCAGAGAATACTGTTAGACTATCTACTCTCCAATTGCCATTCAAAAGCCTTCATAAGAGAACAGAGCCAAATTACACTATCTCATATAATTACAGTCTCTTTTGATTCAGAAAATGTTAATATAGAGAACAGCAGATAGGATGAATGCCATGGACTAGCAAGAACAGAAAACCAAGCTGCAAGGACTTCACTCAGGCAGTAATGCCTTTAATTGATCTTGTTTATTTATACAGCGAAAGATGCTAGGCATGTAACAAATTCTCATTTCCTTCAAGTTAATAACTGCTACCAACATACCCACACAATTTAATAATTCTGATCAAAAAAACATCCTCACAAGGGGTTCTGTGTACACCGCTTTGACACTTCCCTACCCTTTGCAGGCAGAAAGTGAGATATTTGTTTACATGATCTCAGTATTGTATGTTCCTAGATGAAGCCACAATACAACTTTAAAGCACTCAAAAATTCAATTACATACTTCCCTCACAGGCTGCAGTACATTTATCACACCTATAAAAACCCACATTAGATGTATGTCCCTGCTCCACCATCACTGAATCAGTATCTAACCAAGTAGGGTTAGCCAAGCAGGTTCCACAATAATTATGTTTTAAGAATACAAACCATACACTCAGTATGGTTTCACATCTTTGACATCTGCAATGATACCTTATCACTTCTCTTTAGAGTCTACTTTCTGTTGTAAACAAAGCTAAAACAGTATTACACAGATTACCCTGCCCTAGAAAGCCTCCTCATTACCTTTAAGAGATTAATCAAGAAAGATTAAAGTGTCAGATATTTTTTCTATACCAGATGCCTTTTCTTCCTCAAGTAGTAAACAATCAGATATTATTATGGAACGGAAAGCACAAAAGGTCCAAGCAACATTACCGTATGGTGTCCACAACAGTGGTAGTGACAGTGTCACTACTGTGATATGATGGTGCTTTGACATACTCTAGAAATTTTCAGGAAATGTTACCTCCAGTGCTGTGTTCAGTTTTGGGCACTGCAGTATAGGAGGGACATTGAGATGCCGGAGAGTGTCCAGAGAAGGGCAACGAAGGTGGTGAAGGGTCTGGAGAACAAGTGCTGTGAGGAGCAGCTGAGGGAGCTGGGAGTGTTCAGCCTGGAGAAGAGGAGGCTGAGGGGAGACCTTATCACTCTCTACAGCTACCTGAAAGGAGGTTGTAGTGAGGTGGGTGCAGGTCTCTTCTCCCAAGTGACAGGCAAGAGGACAAGAGGAAATGGCCTCAAGTTGTGCCAGGGGAGGTTTCAATTGGACATTAGGAAACATTTCTTCACTGAAAGAGCTGTCAGGCCCTGGAACAGGCTGCCCAGGGAGGTGGTGGAGTCACCATCCCTGGAGGTATTTAAAAGCCGGGCAGATGAGGTGCTTGGGGACATGGTTTAGTGGTGGTCAGGCACGGTTGGACTCGATCTATCTTAAAGGTCCTTTCCAACGAAGGGATTCTATGATTCTATGAAAAGGATGCTCAGCCTATCTAAATTATACAAGATTTGGAACACACATGAGTTTGTCCTTCAGAAAAGTGAGTTTTTCCTAGTACCTTCAATGAGGACTACACAAAAATCTGTGATCACAACTAGACTGAAATATTACCTTAGAAGTCCTAGAAATACTTAAGGTTATCTCCATAGAAATAATTTAAAATATCTTTAATTTTCTGATTGTAACATTCCATAAACTACAGAGTTGGTTAGTCATAACACTATCTTACTTCACCTTATTTTCTGTGCATTAGGATCTGAAGCAAAGTCAATAACAAAAGTTTACCTGAAAATCAGTAGAATATTTTCCTACCACAACATATCCAGATGCTCTTTACTGTTTTTTGCTAGAATGGACTGCTAAAGCAATATTATACCCACCCATGGTTACCTTATTCTCAGCAAGAGCCTGAAGTAATGGGCTTACCCCCTCTTTAAGTTTCACATCTTTATTAAAGAATGTTCTTCCCATCAGAACAAAACATGCTAAAAGAAAAATCCCACACCGAACAATTTCTGAAAAGCATGACGTCAAATACCTGACTCAGTTCTTCCTATTACTAAGCTAAGGTATTGCTGCTTTGACACACCTAGCAGAGTCCAACATTGCAAATGAGTGAAAAGGCACTGTTCAGCTTTTATTTTTAGGATGAGGAAAAAGGATTTTCTTCTTGTCCTAGCTCCATCCATACAAAACTGCAGCCGCTACAGAACAGTATCAAATCTCAGCTCCTTCTGCCCTATTTTTCTTATTTTGTGCAAATACGGCAACTCATGCATCAACTTTCATAGCAGTTATTTATTGTTACAGAATGACTAAACCATGTAATTTTGTTTTTAAAAAACTGTGACTGGAAACCCCATTTCCAGCATCAAAACAGAGAGAAATTTTGGAACAAGAGTTTCAGTAAGCTTTGATTCAGTAAGAAGTTTCTTCTAAAGAGAAAATTAAGCATTGCCAGCATAAAAACGATCACTGAATTTCAGAACAACCAAATATGAGATGAGTGAGGTGTTTCTAAGCAAGTGGTAGAGCAGACAGGGAGTATAGCTCTCCCTTTACACATTACTGTAAGCTAAAATATTTGCTTTCTGTTAAATCATCATACCAGTATCATCTGGAAAACTTCTATATTATACACTATTTCATGGAAAGAAATTAAAAAAAAAAAAAAAAGTTAGATTATAACACTGAAAGAATACTATTGTTTCAACTACAGATTGCAATTTCTGATTCATGGTTAAACTGCACTGTAAACATTTATCATTTTTATTTAAGTGTTTCTAAGGAAACAGTGCTTTCCTTCACACTAGCAAAACAATACCCAAAGAAAGTTGTTTTAAGAATGTACCTTGTTTCTTGCATTTATAAGGTCCAGCACAGCCTTTCTTTCAGCAATGCACACGAATTACATTTTATTTTTTGAATAATCTGCTGCCAAAAGCTGCAGTAATAGCAAGTGATCTTTATTAATCTGATTCTAACGTAACTTAGACCTAGCTTTGGTCTCATTTACTACCCAATACTAGTTTAAAAGGTAATGAAAAAGAAAGCTAAATGTCTCAAGCTCTTCCCAGGATCACAGGGGTTACATCTTACTTACAAAAACATAGTACTCTAAACAAATATGAAAATACAGGCAGGTACCCACAATTCTTTCTTAAAAGCCATAAAAACAATGAATGCACTATGAACACTACTAGAAACATTTGGACAACAGAGGGATACTGCCCATTCCTGTGAATGCTCATAACACCTCACCACTTCAGCCATTTGACAGTTTAGGCTTCAGTCCAAAATCCTCAAGTGCCATTGTATTCAGTAATCTATCTTATATTTTGGACAGTTGTAAAATGAGCAAGATTAAAAAAAAAAAATTCAGTACCTAAAGAAGTACAGATATGTTATGCAGAACTGTAAAGCTATTCAGCTGCAAGCAGTTTTACATTTGAAAAAATAAAGTACATAATCATATACATAATAAGCTTACTATTCCTCACTGTTTCATCTTACTCAAAAGCCTGAAACCCATGAGCAAATTGCTATAAATTTTTGTATATAGGTATATTTATATAAAAGCCATATACTCATAACAAGTCACGCTATTATCTGTTTTAACAAAACATATTTACTTAGCAGGAAGAGACGTTAGAAAAAAATATTCAATAAAATATTAAAATGGAAAGAAGTGCCCTTTAATTAATAATTTAAAAGCTATTTACTAGTTAATAAAGTTTCATCCTGTGGAAGGACAATACTTTTTCAGTCTGCTCTTTAAAACAGACCAACACCATATGTCCCCTCAAATTGCTGTTACGCACTAGCTACAATTAAAACAAGTTTTTTATCTAACAAATAAAAAAAACTCACTTGTCCAGAAAGACAACCATGCCAGTAATTACATAGGAGCTAGGAAGAGAAGGGAGGATAGATAGTTCAGAGATGACAGGGGAGTCAAGAAAGGAGGGTTTGGTTATAGTCAGATTTCCCTCCCCACCCTCCTCCACAGAGGAGTCAAATCTGCAGTCTGGTATAAGCTCTGCTTCCACATCTCCTAGTTTTCAGGCACACAGAAGGTGCAAGTCCTTCAGGCAGCTGAGGAAAGCAGCTATTAAAAAAAAAAAAAAAAACAACCACACCACCCCCACAACACACTGTGGCTCACTGTTCAACAGGCAGCCACTACCACATGTAGCAATAAAGGCACAAATCAAACAGCTGAAAGTAACCAAACATACAGCTTATGGAGGATGTTTTAGAAACTGTTTCATGAGAAGGACTGTTGCTGTTACTATCCTCCCTTGGGCAATTCTACCACACATATCCAAGAGATGGCTGACTACAGCCTCAAGCTGAAAGGTTCATAACTTTGTAAAAACTCAGTCAGCTAGTTAAAAGGGGGGAGAAAAACATAAACAAGCAAACAAAACCCAAAATAACCACCAAAACAAAAAAACAAACACAACACACAAGTTAAAGTAACTGTCTCAACAGTTTTAGTGAATCAAGTCATAACTTTGAGAACATCAACCTTGTCACATATCCACCATTATAAAAACAAAATCACAGAATATCAATCCTTTATTTTGTAAAACAGAACTCAAATACTGTCACTGCTACAAATCTAGTAATTTGGGGGGCATTTTTCCCGAAGTCTGAAACAGCAAGACCTAGGACCAGTGAAGGATGTTTTGCTGTCATTTTTACCAATGCAGAAAACACCAAAATACAGTTGTAACACTAAGTATTAACCCCAAGCAGAAAGCTCCGCACGATCCCTCAGGAGCATGCCATCAGACTGTTCTACTCAGATATAATACCTCTTCAGCCCAATTTACATTTTTAGATATTTTTAAAGCATGTGAGTTTACTGTTCTTTTTAGATTAGAACTACTGAAAGAATAAGTGGAAAAAATATTTTTTAAAAGTCAGAAAACAAAGGTTTCTAAACTTAATTGTGAATTTTAAACAGAATTTGTAGTGTCACAATGAAAGAGCATTCACTGATGGAAGTGAGATCATTTGTTCTTGTTAAATTTTCCATTTTCCAGGTTTGGTTCCTTGCTCTGAGGAGTTTACCTGTACAACCTCAGGAAGAAGAGATGTACTCCCAAGACACTAACTTGCCAGCTGAACCAAGCCCAAATTACCTCATTTCACAAGCATGCTATCATTCTTCTAGCTCCAGACTCATGGAATTCCATATTTTATTGACAAATTCAGTTGAATATTAACAGACTAGAGCATTAGTAAGTCATACTAAAAGAACCCCATTTTATTAAATTGTCTACTTCAAGTACTATGTGAAAAAGCTATTATTGGTAGTCTCAAGAAAAAGAATATGAAAAACAAAATTTGAAGACAGATAAACTGGCATCTACGTTGCTTTCAGCAGTGCAGAAACAGCACTGTCTCTAGAGAGAAAAGTTTTTATATGAAAACAAATTAAAAGTTAGCAAAAATAAAACAAACATTGGGAATAAAGTGTGTTTGTTCAATACCAACCGAAAGAGACAATAAACCTCTGTACTTTAATTTTATATTCCAGTTCCACTTTGTAGCTAAATATGATACTCTGAACAAAAAGGAAAGTATTATCTGTAACATTCAGATAGCTTTATAACAGGCCTCATACTTCGCAAGGTGACTTCAGTTAAAATATATTTACAAACATGCAATAAGCCAAGTAGTCTGTTTACTGTGATTTTTAAAGAAGTTATCAGACGAAGAGTACTTTAGAGATCACAAGCACCAATGAAATGGAGCCTACACTGTTGGTCTGCATTTTCTTCCCAACAAATGCTCTGCAGACAGTTACTTCGATGGTAACTCCCATGCACGCACTTCGAGCGCGTACTTAGCGGTCAAACTCATCACGGTCGCCAAAGCCACGGACAGCCTAGCCGGGGGACACACCACAGGACTCGCCTGCTGTTCTCCACCCCGCAATTCACGCGCTTTCCCTGGGCATACTAAAGCGTGCCCTGTGCCTCGGGCTCGGCAATGAAACCTCACGCTACGCCCCAAGTTGCGAGCCTTTCGCTAGAGCCCTTGTCAAAAGGTTTCCTGACCTGTTACCACCGACGTGTCCCTGCAACCTGACGCCCACTGTTCGGGGACCTCTGCCCCCACCCCGCTCCCTGCTCTTTGCCCGACCATGCCCACATCCAGACTAGCCAGCC
>JMFS01055673.1:0-50178 GCA_000699545.1 Podiceps cristatus | reverse complement strand
ACGATCTCGCGACTCCCCGAGTTAACGATGCCGCTTTCCCCTAGTAAATAGGGCCTCGGTTTGCTGCGGCTGCATCGGGAGCTTGGTGGGCGGCGAGTGCGCTGGTGCCTGCCCGAGCTTGCGCTGTGCTTTAGGCACTCCCGGCGGCTGTTTTTCCTGTAAGGATCCCCCGAGGCATAGAGCCGAGCGAGCCCTGTCTGGCAGCCTCACTTAAAAAGTCAGTGTAATACACAGATCTGTGGGGAAGCAGGTTTTGTTAACTTGAGGCTTAGAAGAATTCTCTTTTTCTTCAGTGAGAGCTGTTTTATCCTCTGCCTGTCTTAAAAAAAGTGTGGCAATGCAGTTGAGTTCAGGTGGGTGCCAGAGGTCTGGAAGTCAGTCAGCAGATCTGGGAAGGCTGATAAATGTCCACATACATGCGTTATATTGCGATTGTATGATATTTATACATCCTAAGGAAAACAGACTGAAAATAGGTTTGCTGATTAAATAAGCACTGCAGTTAGTACTATAGTTGTATAGATTTTAAAAATTTTATTTATTTAATATTGGTCCAACATGTTACATAAAACATTTTTGGTTTTTATTACCAACATATTACCATTTTAAACAAGTTGTCAGAGCAAATCCAGTGGCTTTAGCCATAGGTCTTCAGCTTCCATATTCAAGGGAAATGAATGAAAGCTATGTCTGATCATTCCCACGAGACGGTGGTTTGAAGCATCCATATACAGCACAAAGGTTAAAAGTGATTTTTTTTTTTTCCATCATCAGTCCCTTGAAATGCTTTTTCAGCTTTGTTTCCAGAATTAATAATACACATTTTAATGTATACTGTATGTGAGTGACCCCCTAGTGAGGTAACTATTGTAATCTAAAGCATGCAATAAAAGGAGTTTTGCTTCTTTAGCTGGATATTATCTATCTGTCATGGGTTTTCTTTTTCATCTCATTAAAGTCCAGAATTCTCATCATGTGTTTGAAAGATGTTTAGTTTGAGAGCATTAAGAGATCTTGCAGACCAAATTTAAATTCATCTGTGGAAGTACAATACTCTTTCTTTCCCAGAAGTGAATTATTGTCTTAAATTTCCATGAAATCTTTCTGCGTTACTTGAAAACTCACAGACTAAAAATTCAAAGGTGTCAGTTTCAGCAATTATGGAAAGATAGCAAAGATGCAATTAATGTCAGGGAAGCCCAGGTTCTTTTCCTAGTCCCTGAAATATGGGGGAAACAAGGTCCTGCTAGGATTTTTGTCACAGGAATTCTCTTCTAACAGATTTTAGGCATCACAGTTCAAAAGCTTACATAATGAAATCCAACTACTAGGGGAAAAAAAATAAGGATTACCAGAGTGAGTGGTGTTTAGCTTGGTTACCCTTCTGTGCTCTCAACCTTCTGGTTGCTGTCAAGATCAGTTTTTGCTATGCCACAATCTAGCTTCCATTTCAGATTGTCTTCTTACATAAATAACTCTATTGCTTGCCTCAGCTGTAACTGTCGCTTTCATAAGCGGTGTCATTGAAACTCGCATGCCTCTTTCCTGTGTCATCTCAGACATCAGTTCTAAGTGGCAGTAGGAAAACTCAACAACATACTGATTAGTTTTTCAATTTGCTGCTCTTTTCTAGAGCAGAAGGTCCCTGGAGTTAATAACACTTTTTTTTTTTTTTTTTTTTTTTTTTCTTTTTTAAAATTTTTATGTAGGCACTTGTCTTTGCAGTGATAAATTAATGCCAGTTTACTGAAGGTGTCTTAAGTTCCTCAGTTTAAAGGAAATTTTTATAACTTCAGATTGGCATTTTCATGAGGCATTTATACATTAGTAAGGTTTTTTTGGCTTTGGTGAGTTTTGCTCCTTGGATTTCTCCAAGGCAGGACTTTTTTGTGTGTATCACAGTAGGTCTTCACTGCAGCTTGGTCTGTGATCCTTGGATAGGCAAGCAGAAAGGCCAATGCAAGCAGCTAATTTTATGGCTTGAAATAAAATGAGATTACTTAAATAGGTATGTTTTAGGAACAGGAATTTAATAAAAAGTTGCAATGTGGTGGCAACTCTTAAAGAAGCAGTGAATGTCAGGCTAAATGTGGTAACATCCAGCACTGGCACGCACCTTGAAGGTGGGAAGGATAGGTTATGGATAAACACATGTCTGTAGTTTTACACTGTTTTATCTAAAACTGGGTGAATAATGAATTGACACTGTGCTTTTCTGGGACACTGCATAGAGACAGAAGATGCTTTTTCTGCGTGTGACAAAGATTTCAGAAGGGTGCTAATAAAAATCCAGTAACAGTTTATGTAATGCCAATATAATGAAACAGGAAGAGATAAATTAAAACCTGTAGGACTACAATTAATGTGCTGAATCATAGTTGATTCCCATTCTAACAGTAGTTTCCTTGGTGTGAAATTATGAAGGTAATTGCATGGTGTTCCTCTGCCATGGATTAAAATTTCTGAAGTTTCCTTTGCTTTCAGTTCAGGAATAGATTAGTATAGAAGCATAGTTGTGTGAATGATTTTGTAATCTGTCTCAAAATGAATAAGGGAAGACCCACATTTTTTTTTTTTTCCATCTCTTAGGATAGTTTATCACTTGAACAACTGTCTTCTGTCAGCCTACCTCCAAACCCCCTACATACTCTCTTCTTTTTAAGAGCATATGCTTCTGTTTTGCAGATACAAGTTTGAGTTTATCACCAGCTATGGGGTGTCTCATGGTAGTGTGTTATAGTGTATCTCCATCATACTTACATCCCTGCATTCAATATTATTTTAGGAGAACAGTGGGTAATTTGTCCCAGGATACCCTCTGTCATCACTTGTGCATGCTCTCCATCGCCATCATCTGTTAATGACAAAGTATTTTCTTCCACTCCCAGAATGGTTAGCTGTAGGTGCATGTAATCTGAGACAAAACCCACACTTCTGAGTAGTCCTGCTGGTGTGCTTTGTGCATGGCCAGGAAGGTCATGAGCCTTAAACCCTTTCTTATCCCTACATCAACTTTTACTTATTTTTTTCCATCCAGTCTCAGGGAATGCAGTAGGAACTGGTGACTTTATAGGTATGATGGGGTGCTGGCTATCCCTCATGTTGGAACTCTCTGTGTTGCAAAGGCACAGCTAGCTGAGAGGTACAGATCACAGGACTGAGGCTGATTTTATGTGGGAGTGGAATGATTGAAAACAAGTTGAAAAAAACTTTGAGAGATCATCTGTGCCTTTTCCTCTTCCCTTTGGAGATGGGCCAGGTATTGCTGACCTGTTCCTGGCAGATTTTTGTCAAACTTGTTTTTAAAGTTCACTCCCTGTCAATGGAAGTTTTACAACTTCTAGACTATTAATCAATTTCACTACCTTAATTACAGTTATTAGGGTAACTGTATAAATACAGTTTATTTCATTTCCTTAATATCCTGTGTGTATCTGGGGATAGATATGTGCTTTTCTCTAGTCTTCTCTGAAGGTTTTACTCAAATTTTTGCAATAACAGACTTCAAACTCAACTCTTTTTTCATGCGATCTCTTTAGCTAGGGATGAGCTATGATTAATTCATAGCAGTAACTCAAGTCCTTCAGGGCAGGAGAATTTGGTGCAGTCATTGGCTGCAGATATAAAGAGTGACTGCCTTGCTTTGGAGAAACTAAGGTTTTACTTGCAATAAACAAACATAATTTGATCTAATTGTTCAGTTTTATCCTTCTCTTCTATAACTATATCAGTTTTATGTTTCTTACAACAATTTAAAACTTTTCTTGTGGCTATTACTTCTCTGTGGGTTGTGACCATAGTTTAACAAACAGTTCTTTAAATCATCTTCTACTCTCCCTGGTATGTCATACCTCTCATGAATTGTGGAAATGGAAAAGTGTGTTCCAGGGCAGACTATACCAGTTTTGAATACAGCAAGTATTTTTTTCATGTGTGCCTATATCACCTCTCATATATATA
Organism: Podiceps cristatus; assembly: GCA_000699545.1. Taxonomy (NCBI): domain Eukaryota; kingdom Metazoa; phylum Chordata; class Aves; order Podicipediformes; family Podicipedidae; genus Podiceps; species Podiceps cristatus. Next base: position 46,218 of record JMFS01055673.1, on the reverse strand, counting down.
CATTGGAGTACTTGTCAGGTTTTTTTGTTTGGTGTCCCCCCGGCCAATATTAAGATGGTGTCTGACTGTCAGATTGTGATCCAGTGTAGACCCTGGATCCTCTCCTGCAGAGCTGCTCTTTAGCTGGTCATTCCCCCTCTTTTAAGTTCAGTTATTTATTTCCCTAAGCACCATACTTTATCCCTGTTGAGTTGCATCCTACTTGTATTGGATTCTTTGTCCAGTTTATCAGAATTGCTTTGCCTTCCAGAGCGTGTGCAGCCCCATCCTCACTTGCCGTTACCTGTGTTCCCAGTCCATGTACTTTATTTTGTCATACACAAGTCACAAATGGAAATTCTGGATTGTATGAAGCTGAGATTCTGAGCCCTCTCTGAAACTCTACTGAAGATGTGCACCTAGTTTAACTGTAGTAATTATTCATTACATGTAGTTTTTGTATCTGTTTTAGTACCTGCTCAAAAGTAATTTCATTTGGAACTTACTTTTCTGCTTTATATATGAGAATGCTATCTATGTAACCCAACAACAAAACTGTTACTGCACTTAAGATATTTTTTCCTCTACCCACCAAGCATGTTACCTGGTCAGAGAGGCAAACTTGTTGATCTTAGCTGTTCCTGAGGAGCTGGTGTTGCCTTTTTTTTTTTTTTTTTTTGATGTTGCTATCTTGGTGCTTTATTAAAAACAAAAACCACAAACAAACAAACCCTCCAAACCCTGCTTCTACTTTTTCCAGTATTTTTGAGTGTTTTGAAGTTGTGTTGACTGACCTATGAGTTTCTGGATTTGCCTTTCTCTCCTTTATAAAGACATTGTTTCTTTATTTTAAATTGTTTCATTTTAAATGAAAATTTTAAATTGTTTCATTTTTCTAGTGTTTTGAAACCTCACCTTCAGTGAGACCTTTTGAAACCTCAGCCTTCAACGAGACCTCAAGGAAAGCAGTTAGAGGCCATTGTGTTGCTTAGGAAACTTACCTGAGGCATTTAGGGATGAATTTCCTTAGACCTCACAATGTTCAGAATATCTATCTATAGTTGATATATGTGTTTTTCCTACTCAAATCTGTTTCTTTTAATATTGCTACAAATGGTGTTACACATGATTATACTTAGCCTTTTAAATAACAATGCAAGCAAAGATGATGTTTAATATCTTTTCAGTGTATTCCATTGTTAGATTTCAGATCTTACCAATTTAGCAAGCCTTCTTTGTAATCTTTACATTCTTTCCTTTCCTAGCTATATCTCATTTTATGCCTGGCAAGTTTTTTTTTTTTTTTTTTTCCTTTTAAATATAGTTTAAACAGAATTCCTGCTTGGGCATAGCTTCGTTCTCCTAGTCAGAACGTAATGCCAGCAGAGCAGGCTGTGGCATTGCAGGGCTTTGCAGCTGTTGCCTTGCTTACCGTGATCTTTGACTCTTCAAGCTTGCTTACAAAACTCCTGTTTTGGTCTCCTGTTATCTGACTTTTAAATTCTTTCTGTCTAGTTCAGCCTACCTCTCTCCAAAGGATTTATCTATTCAGAGATATGTACTTTGATGGAAATTTTCAAATGATTTTGCCCCTATTTGGGAGGGAAAAAAAAAAGAAGTAAAAACTTGCCTTGCAACAGCTCATCCAAATCTTACCAACTCTCCAGCTGGGCTTTTTAGTATGTGTGTTTGTTAGGAATACAAATAAATGTTAAAACATACTATTAAAGGCATTTACTACTAAAGTTATAAGTTGATTTAATGAAATACAACAGGGTAACATACTGTAGTGATTGTATAGGTGAGTAATGGACCTATGTCTTTGAGTAAACTGTTAAGAAAGTGCATTGTTTATGAATATAAGAGGATGCTTTTCAAAACTTCTCTATTTATAATCTGCTTTTCATTTTGCAGCGTACGCAGCTCAGGCAGATGAAAAGACAGTCCCTGGTGCTCCTACAGATGTTAACGCCAGAGCCTTACTAGTTTGCAATGGACCTTTAGAACATTACGACTTTCTGATTAAGCAAGAAGAGCTGAGGAATGATGATCAACAAAGAAGAGTTGTGCAGCACCTGCAGAAATTGCATGAGAGCCTTAAAGGCTACAGCATCAGTTCAAAAAATCTTCTCTCAAAGGTGAGGTTTATAAAAACCCATTTTTTTTTGCATTTATATTTGCCCATAAGAATGTGCTTAAATATATATAAATTTCTATCATTAACACAGGTCTTATTTTTGCAGCTGGCTCTTCACAGATCATTGTTTGTGTTTGGATCTCTGGTCTTTCTTTTTTGGTTTGAAAAATTCCAGTGGCACACTAGAAGCAACCAAATTAAATATTATTGTAGTAATTCTGTAAGAAATTCTGATAGGATTTTGGTTGTATCCACTGTCTACCTTTCCCAAAATGTCATTTGGCTATAAGAGAAAGGGGCCTAGACCAGGTTTTAACTCTAAGTACTGATATAACACAGTACATATACTGGGTTACACATACTGGGTTTGGGTTACACATACTAAACGTTGATGTTCTGTGTTCTAACAGATCTTCCATGAATATAAGTGAAATTAGCTAGCAGAGTCTAAATAATCCAAGCTAAATAATTTAGCTTTGCAAAACATTATAATATAGATCAGACATGATTAAAAAAAAAAAAAGTCCATTCTTTCCAGTATTGTTAGTGTCTGGCTGAGGTAAGGAAAGAAAGCAGAGGTGTGATCTGCACCCCAGTTGTGGTTTTGGGGGCATTCCAGCTCCTTTTCAAAGTATTAACAAAACTACAGACATATTCCTGTTGCACAGTGCCTTAGCAACCATAGTGCCTTAGCATTACTAATGCTAAGAGCCTGCTATTGCAGCTCCGTAACGTTTTCCTGAAGCCGTGGAAGCAGCGTTTCCCAGAGCCTCTGTGGCAGTATTTTTCATGTCTAGTTCTCATGCTGTTATTCTCAGATTGTTGCTCTTTTGGCCTTGCACCTGCAAATCGTGATAGCGTTGTTATGGCAGGTTCTCGTGGGAAGCAACTAGAACTGGTGTGAGAATCCCCCCTCAGTTTTCCTTGCCTTTTGTTTTGTAGATCTGAGTTTATATCCCAGAAAAACAGACGTAGTGCTCAGCAAGGCAGATAAGACATTTAATTGGTAAATATTAGGCAATCATAGATGTGCGCAGAAGCTGAACCACCAGTGAATATGCTTCATTTGCACCTGATTAACATGCTCCAGTCGGCACAAATAGTCATAAACGTGGTGAGGGGAAACAATAAGAATAGGGTGTTTGACTGGGTCTGATGATAAAAGTATAGTGCTGGGAAAAAAAGCATGGCAAAACATTCATTGCCATCATCATCTTCACTTTCCCTGCCTGCACTGGAGAGACACCTCCCTACCCCAAAGAGGAGGATGTCTGGAAGCTGTCACTGCTCTTCCCAGCCAGCCACTGAGTGTTTTCCTTTTTCTTTCTCTTGCACCACTTTTTTTTTTATATATTTTGTCAGAAGCAACTTCCACATTTACAGTCAATGTATGCTGTCAGCTGCAGACCTTGCTAACAAATTTTCATGTCAGCCTTCCTCAGTATCCGTTGTGCCACACACCTCATCTCATGGGCATAAATCTAACTCTATTGAACCTATTAGCCAATGATATACTCCTCATTACAACCCCGAATTCTCCTGTTATCTGGCACAAATACTGCATTTTGTTTGCATGGCCAGCCTAAACGATGTAGTGTGAGATCAGGGGAGCCAAAGCCTACAGGGCTTAAGTTCCTCTAAATGACATGCTGTCCTCTGTTCTTTAGGCATCAAATGGCATGTTACCACTTTAAGGCTTTTAATGTATATTAACTTCAAGGTATGAAAAAAGTCGAGAAGAGAACGTCAGTGTGAGAAGAAATATTATACCTGTAAATGGCCCGTGTTATACCTGTAAGTGTGCCTGTCTGAAATAGGCAAGTATAGCAGGGTGCAGAGCACTGGGACACATGCTTGCCTAGCAGACTGCCTCCAACATCCTCAAATGCTTTAAACTCGTATATGTAGCTGGAGGTCATGTATTTGCTAATCATGTGCTTGACTGGAAATGCCATAAATGTGTGTCCACCTCCTGATGAAAGGAAGCAGACTAAATGTCTAGCGTTTTTTTTTTTTTTTTTTTTTTTTTTTTTTTTTTTTTTTTTTTTTTTTCTTCTTCATTGAGATACAGTGAGATGAAACCTGAATGGGAAGTAATTCCTTGGAGTGGAAGTCAGACACTCCGGAAGGAAAACCACAGAAGTGTTGAAGTACAGGAAGCAAAGTCCTAAGGCAAGACTGCTCCTAGAGGGCAAAGAGGAAACAGTTGACCCGATCACCCTTACGGGTCCCTTCCAACTTGAGATATTCTGTGACCCAGGTTTAAACAGGGAGTTTGGCTGTGTGATCCCCTGAAGTCCCTGCCAACCTAAATCATTCAGTGATTCTAACTGATGTGGGAATTGGAGCCAACCCATCGTTTGGGCTATATTTTTGCCTGCTTTGGCTGGTGGATCAGCTCATCACAATACTTACCCTACCAAGTAAAAAAAGTAAAAATTTTAGGATTTCTTTAATTAAAATTATTATAAAAACAGTGTAAAAATGATAGATATAGCCTGAAAACTGTATGTTTATGGTATTTTAAAACATTTATATTGTATGTGGGTATGTGCCTGTGGATCCATTTTGTCTTGATGCCTTTGTAGGCTAACTCTTGAGTCTAAACCGGCCTCCCAATTCAATTTGGGCAATTACCAAATGAAAAATAGAAATCTTCTCTTTCAGAAATGGTTATTGCTTATCTTTGGTATCCAAAGCAATATGGCAGTGTGCCTGAAAGAGAACTGGTTTTGCGTAAGTGTAAGGAGATCAAGCTGGATTCAGCTTCCCAAACTACTTCCAGAAGTGTAGTCTAGCAGGCCAGAGTTTTGTATCTTGAGGATGATTGATGTTAGAAGTGTTTGGTTTTTTGTATTTTTTATTTTTTTTCCTTTATCTGTCCAGGCTTTTTTTTTAAGCTTTGGTGTTGGGCTCATGATCTTTTAAATTGCCTATCTCAAAATTGTCTTTAGACACTGTACCTGGACTGTATATGAGGAAGTCACTCAAAAGGAAGCCAGTTACCTGGCTTGCTCCTGCATTATCTTTTGGACATACCACCACCAGACTTTTATTCATTTTCATTCTGTAGAAGAGATGCTATGATGAAGGCATTGGTCTTACTGTCAAGCCTGAGGATCAATAGGCTAGAGCATTTTGATCTTTTTTGGTAAACTGTTTTGGGCACTTGGATATTCGGTTCTAAAAGCACTGTCTTTGAGAATAGTTTTGAGAGCTGACTTGTGTTAACTGGAGTGCCCCGAATCATTATAGTTGTTAGAGCAGGTGTCTTGTAATGGCTTTGTAGATCAAGCATTATGTGGGTTTGTTATTTACTGTTTCTTTGATTGGGAAGCATGAATAGGAAAGAAAGTCTCTATTGCAGAGAACAAATACTAATCTTACTCTATTTAGGAAATTGTGATGCTACTTTGTCCCTGTATAACAGAGCTAATCGCAGTAAAGCCAGCCTGACTGACACTTCCTTGAAAGGAAAAAGTCAAATGCCATTTTTTAGGTTGAGAATGTGGTTTTCACTGGTTCCTTTAAAGCACTCTTCTCTTTCATTTAACATTGCTTCAATTCCATGCTTTAGTTTTAAACCAGCTTTTAAAATAATGTTGCATGGCTTGCTGTTACCTGGGAACTAATGCCACAGTCAGTGAGAAGCAGCTGTAGAACTACTTGCTATTGGGATAAGTGTTGTTGCACTTTGAGGTTTTTCTTCTAGAGCTTGATCTCTGTGAAAATCTTAAGATTGATAACTAAGTTGAGTACTGTAGTGCCGTGCCATCCATCAAAACCTCAGAAGAGGAGGAGAGGAGTGAGTTTTGTGTAAATCTGTTAAAGCCTGCTAGCTTGTGTAATTAAATCAAATCATGATTCATAATGGAGAAGAGGTCGCAACTTTCTCTTCTGCTGTCTTTGAGGAAGTTATTCACCAGGTCAAACAGAGCTCCCTTTGAGACAAAATGAATCCAAATAAAGCATGGTTTAAATTCTGGTGCAGGCTGGGTTTTGCTTCAGCAAAATGGTAATCAATGTCCTTAATGAAGGCTTTCCCCAGAATAAGAGCCACAGCTGCGAATGGGTATTTGGTAAAATCATAGCCATCAAGCACTGTACCAGCTGTAGACAGTGGCATCGTATGCTTGTCATACGTCTGCATCTGTCAAGGATTTTTTTAAGTAAGCAAAATACATGTTTTTGATGATGAACTTTCAGGATAGAGATGCTGTTGCAGTCTTGGTTTGGTTTTCAAGAGTAGAACTAAGACTTTTTGTGCCAAGAGGAGGTGGTGAGTACTGCTCCCTGGAATTGGCCTGGGTTTAATTGGATTTGTGTAGGCTTATGAGTGGGAGTAGTTCACATAACTAGTAGAAGGTGTCTCCAGGAAATACTAATGATATAGGGTGCAGGTAAATCATGTATTCATTAACAGCTCGTTGGCACTCTCCTCCCATGAAGGCCTGATACTCTGTAACTTTGAACAGGGTAGGTTGTAAAAGGTAGACTTTGTGCTGTAGATGATCAGTTGTTTTTATGATAAAATGGTTGGCATCGATCTTGCTTAATGTTTTTTTATGTAATGGGTTTTAGTAGATGTATATTTAACAAATTGATGTATTGTAAATTACTTAAGGACTTTTTGGAAATAAGCCAAACACTTTAATTGGTTACACATAGTAGTTCGTAGATTATTTTTGCTTTTTCAGGAGGTTACTACCAATTTGACGAACCTACTTTTAGTATGAGATCTCCTGCATTGAAAAGAATCTATTGGCAGCTTTTTAGAAATAAAAAATAGTGGTGCTTGGCATTTCAAGCATGCTCATTTTTTTTCTGGCTCTGTCATTGAAGAGAATGTTGTTGAGAGGTTGCAGTGAAGGAAAGGGGGGAAGACAGACAGAGAGAAGTCTCTCTCTGTCAGCCTCTTCTGTAGTCTGACATTCCTTATTCTATTGCCTGATTTCTTCTGTGATAGAATTGCAGAAGCCTCTTCTAAAACAACAGTTATTCCAGAAATGGAAACTTCTTGCACTTCTGAACCATTACGAGAATGGCCTGCTTTGGTTTTAGTTTTGTTCTTCATTTGTTACTTTTTATCTAAATGGTTTTATTCACTAAAAATATGGTTAAAGTAGGATTAGGGAAGAAATGTTTATATTGGATAAACATTGAAATGCTTCTATTGTATCCAAGAGACTTACATTACCTCACAGGACAAAGCTTTCTGAAATCAGTAGTCTGAAGGGGGGACACACATGACACCAGCCATTTCCTTTATGATAACAAAACTCTATTTTTTTTATGATAGGTTTTTTGGGGCATCAGCTTAGAATGAATGTGAGAGGAAAAAACAATTAGTCTTGCTGAAAACCAAGTAGCCTTCTGTTTTTCAAAATTATTACTCAAATTTGAACAATGACTTTGATCTTCAGCTTAGTGAAAGCATGGCCTTGTATGTTGAGATATTTTGAGATCCTCTGAATTGAAGTTCAAGGCTGTAAGAGTTTGCATAGACATTTCAGACCTCTAGCTTTTCAAAATAATACCAATTGGGACATCTTAAGAGTTGTTGAGTTGCTGTACTAATGACTTGAAATAAGCTCAATTATAAGTGAGGTCATGTTTTGAAAAGAGGTATGAACAATAGTAAACACCATTCAAGACCTTGAAAATGTCTTCAGCTACAACAGCAACCAAAAACAAGGCCTCAAGGAGTGGGAGAAAGAGGCAGTTTTATTAGTGTGGGGTTTTTTTGTTTGTTTGTTTTGGGTTTGGTTTTTTTTTTATCTCTACTATTTGGAGGCTTGTCTCTTGAATATTACATATTTTAATTAATCACCTTAGTATTGACATGCGTTTTCACTTAAAAGGTTTTTCAAATCAGAGTGTCAAATCATTCATTCAGATCATTCCAAGGAAATGAGTTGTTTGCTTCTGGTGTCTGAGGTAGGGACGTTTTGTACATTTTAAATATTAGCTTTAACATCCTTCAGTCTTATCATTGTTGCAAAAGCAAATTTATTGTCGACCAATTGAACATTATTATACTGAGACGCCAAATATACCTCAGGGTAATATGGAAGTGAGGAGTGAGGAGAAGCTCATTAATTTAATTTGTCTTCCTACATCTCTCACTTCTCTCCCTTCCCTCCTGGAAATAAACAAGACTACTCTTATTTTAGTGTACCTGGAGGATCTTCAGATCTTCAGCATTAGATCTCCCCCCTCTTCCTTCTTCTGGGGTGTGTGTGTCCATAGAACCAAGATCAGTCTTCTGCTTTCCTCGCCCTCACGTACCACTGACTTTCTTGACTGCTTGCTGTGCTCTAAGTTGAACCAACAGCATTGATTGGATTTTATCAGAAATCCTAGTGGAAGTTGCTCTTTTTCTTATGCAACTTTTAAGCTTCAGAAGACCCACGAGAATATTAAAAAAAAAAAAGTCCTTTTTATGGTCATGCAGAAGAGCTTGAGACCAGTAGGATGTCTGAGTTTCAGTATTAAAAGTCTACTGATTGAGTTTACTTTTTAAAATAAAATATATGTTAAAAAAACAAAACAACACCAAAAAACCCAAAAGATTATAAAAATAAATTCTTAGTGTTATACAATACCTGACAGGATTGAGGAAATGAGTATCCTAAAAGTGTCAATAGTGTCACTCCAGCAGAAGTATATGTAAAATATTTCCTATGAACTTTAATTGCTCAAAGAGGATAAGAGTTTTTCTGGCATTCGATTTGCTTTTAGTGATGATCAGCTTCAGCAAATGTGTTTGGATCTGCCACAGTATTCATGCTTTTTTTTTTTTTTTTATCAGTTAGATATCATTCAGAAATTGATATCTTCAGAGAAACTAAATCCATTTTTTAAATCAATCAGAAGTTGATTTAGACTTTCATGGAGTCCAAGCCATTATATTTGTTTCTTTTAGCCAAAAACACCTTTTTCTGTAATATGTTTTCTAGAAATGGTAAGAATAAAATATGTCTCAAAAGGCAAACTTCAGGATGGTTAAATGTAGTTAATAAACACTTTACAATGAAAAAGAAAAGGTAGAAAAATGTAGGCATTACTACTTGTTCTGATTATATAACCTTTACAAAACCAGATAAGGTAGTACTCTAAACATTGATTTGTTTTTCTAGCTTTGTGTCATTCCTTGTGAAACTGCAAATCGCATTAATACAGCCTTTTTATTTAATAAATGTAATGTGATAGTCTTTTATCTTAAAATGACTGTTGTTAATCTGAAATTAAAAGTAAAAACATTCTTATAAATGTCTTTCTCATTTGGAATTTTTTTCCGTTTCTCCTTCCTTCGCTGTGTGACATTGAGCATCAGTAATTTTAATGAGTGCAAGCTCTTAAAAAGTACACACTGAAAAATGTTCGTCAATTAGATTGTCTTGCAATGCTTTCAAAGCACTAGCAAATAGTTGCAGCCTTGTCTATTAATGGAACGGTTTCAGAACATCTGAAACCCTGTTCAGCCACAGATTGATGAAAAAAATTTTTGATTAGCCTGTTAATATAGCTCTAAATTAAATCTATAAGAGGATCTTATGTAAGGGCTATGCTTGCATATTTTCTGAATAAACTGGTATGATAGACCTGAGACATTATCTTTCTACCTTTTGGTCATATATCTTCTTTCATATTTAATTAGTGTTTTGCTACTGACCCCCCCATTTCTTTAACATGGCAGAGTATTTTGAAAAGTGCTTTAGATTCAAGTTGTTTAGCAATTACCCAGCCCCAAATGAGACCACAAGGTTGCAATTTTAATTTTCCTCAGTTTTGGCTCAGCTTATAGAACTCTGAAAGCGGAGCACTGTAAAATAACCAAATACTTTTCTGCAGTGTTTTTGTGGATGTCAATTTAGTTTCATGGATTTGATGAGAATTTTGTTAATATTTCCAGTTTTTTAGAAACTTTATTTTTAGAATTATACTTGGAAGTGGCTATGCACAGTACTGGGGGGACGCACGACTGTTTCAAATTGAAAGTCTTGATGTTATTGCAAGTTTTTCCATAAAAATATATATTTGAGTAAAATAGAATAAGCTATTAGGTGTCATAATGTATGTCCTGAGTAATATTAAGTGATTAAAAATTCTTAAGCAGTATTCATTCAAGCTAAACATAATTCACTTGAGAAAATGATTAATAAAAGGCATACTTTGAAAATAACCTTTTATATATACACATATACACATACACGCACGTGCATAAATGTACATATTTTTACTGTGACTCCACTGATTTTAATCATGTTTAAACCAGAGACATCTCTGTGCTTGAGATTCAAAGTGGAGAGAAGGGGGACCTACAGTGCTCAAAGGCTTCGCAATACGGATTTTTCTAAATCCTAATGGTTTATATCTTAAGCAGAGCTGCTGTAATAGGATTATAGTACATATATCTGTGAATACTACAATACTGCTTATTTTTGTATCCTTTTTCCAAGGACTGTTTGTTCAAATGGCTTAAGGAGGAAAAGGATTTGTTTTGATGATGATGGTTTGGGAAACATTTAATCATTTTATATGTGTTCTGGTAAAAAGGCGTCTGTGCTGGGGCTGGGGATATTTTCAGTCATCTGAAAAACAAAACCCCAAACCCCAACCAAAACCAACAACCAAACCTCAAAAAACACCTCCCCCCCCCGCAAACAACCAACCAAACCCAACACCACACCAAACCCTGCAGGTGATTTTGACCTCTTTTATAGAATTTGCACAAATACAGCAGTAAGATTGGTTACCAATTCTGAGCTAATGATTTATTCAAGATTACGCTTTGCTAGCTAGTGCTACTTTGGTGGTGAAGTGTAGACACTTTCTTACTTTATGATAGCAATGTGCTTGCTTTTATTTTACCCCATATTCATATTTATTCTTTTTCTCTTGATTTGCAGCTCTTTGCAAAGAACAAACCCCCAAAAGGTCTTTATGTCTATGGAGATGTTGGTAAGTTTCAGCTGCATCAATTCCAACAGAATTTTCTCTAAATGCATGTTTATTCGAATTTGGAAGTTTCTAAAAGCTTTATGTTTATGTAGCATTATTGCTTTAATGAATTTTCCAGGATTTTTTTCCACATTATGATGTTGTTTAATACAATTACACTGAATTCTGGAAGCTGTTGGATTAGACTACATAACCATATATAGGTTTTTTTCAATGTTTCTCACTCACTAATATTTAAGAATGCAGTTTAGGAATTTGGGAAGTAATTGAGGGGGCCACGGAGAGAATTTATATATTCCAGTTGCAACAATGCAGCATGAAAGCATACTCGCTTTTCCCAAGGAAATAATAAGGATGTTTTCTAAATGTATATGGAGCCATTTGTGTAACCTTTGGGCCATCTCTGTGTGGATCAAAATTTTAAAACAGAAAAATGAAAATGCTGTTGTTCCAAATTTTTGAACAGAAAATATAACTGTTCTTCAGAAACAGTCTGGTCTTGTACTTATTCTGTGGAAGAGTATAGTTTCATTAGTTCAAAGCTAATGAACAATCATTATTGTAATCAGTGCATACTGTTCTTAAATTAACTGCCTGTTGGGTGAGTTTTTTTGCTTTTATTTGAAGGCACGGGAAAGACAATGGTGATGGACATGTTCTATTCACACTTAGAAGTGGAAAGGAAAAAGAGAGTCCATTTTCATGGCTTCATGCTAGATGTACACCAGAGTAAGTGCAGACACAGGTATTTACAAAATTTTATGAGATTATGGTATCTATGACAAAAGTCTGCCTCATTCTCATATTCATAGTAATACTTTAAGTATTTAAGAAAAAAAAGACAAAAAATAGGAAAGAAGTGAAAGGATTTTAGTATTATCTGTCATACCAGAGTAGATATTAATTGCATATTATTTCTCAATTATATCCTCTCAAGGCTTCTGTATACCTGATCGTATAGAAAACTTGGGTGTATGTTTAGGATTAAATGCTTAACTGGCTGTCCTCCAGTTACCGATTCTTTTACGTGCAATCTGAAGAAGGCAATTGCTAAACCTGAAACAGTAAATGTTAAGTTCAGTTTGCGTTTTGAAGAAGCAATAACTCAATCAGTTGTAAATGCCGAGGAGAATGAAAACTGTTCTGTTTGGCAAACTTAGTAATACTATCAGTAATTTAGAGGAAAGGATAATGGAAGGAAGTTCTTCCTAAATTTCAGGGTGGGTAAGGCACTTCGTTTTGATGGAGATACTGGTTTAGATATTTTAAAATTTGCTTCTGTGTCTAAATTCTGTGACCTTAAAATACTGTGACATTGTTTAAAAAATGCTGTAATTTACAAGTGTTGTGACAGCTGCATTTTTCTTGGGAAGTTTTCATTGGTGTAAACAACTTTTGCCACTTTTAGTGCTCTCTTTTCTGTCGTTGTTGGGTGACTTGAGATTTTCTGTTTCCATTTCATCTCAGTTGTGCTTAATCTTAACAAAGGTGGGTTCTTACTGCAAGATCTTTGTTTTCTGAATGCTTGTTTATAGTCAGATGAAATACAATTCATGAGACAGTAAAGTATGGATGTAATAATCTTACTTTGTGCTAGTATCATCATCTTTACATTTTAAAATATAACTGTTTGCTATGTCTGAGTTCTTTTAACTAATGGCATTCTAACCTTCAGAACATGCAATGCAGAGAGCTGTGCCATTGATTTGTAAACACCGTAAGGGTCCTTCATACTTGGATTAAGACAGAAAATGTGAAATTACAAAGTGAAACTGAAACTAAGGTCATGAATTGGAGCAAGATAGAACTGTAATTTATATTAGTTTTTACAAGATAAAGTGTATGTGCATATGATTAAAGGGTTATCTGATATTTTTTACATATTTCTAAACAAGAAAATACAATTTTGGCCTCTTGAAATTGGACTAAATTTGAAGCTTTCTTAATTTTATTAAACTGGGCTACTTTTTATTTGGTAGTTAAACAGTTTTGTTCTCCCTGTCTTAGAGAAAGAAATAAGAAATACTTGTTCTTTTTTGTTTTATCAACTGAGGAATACATCGCCTTAAGCAGAGCTTGCCAAAAAGAAAGCCAGGATTTATGGCCAAATCATATGACCCAATTGCACCAGTAGCAGAGGAAATAAGTGAAGAGGCTGCTCTCTTGTGTTTTGATGAATTTCAGGTAAGAAGCCCTTGGCTTCAAGGGAAAGTTCATAAAATTACTTTTAATCTTAAAATATGACAATTGTTACTGTTATTATGGTATTTGAATTGCTGACCAGTAGAGAACTGTAGAAGTTGAAGAGTGGAAGCCATTTCAGAGTTTTGAAAGTGGTAGGGTTTGGTGGTTGGTGCTTTTGTTTGTTTTTGTTTTCCCCAGGAGATAAAATGCAAGTTAGTGGTGTAAGTCCCCTTATAGTGCCTTCATTTATCAGTCTAGTTACTGGTAAATACAAGGGGGTATTAGAGTTTGAGAGGCTTGTGAGTACTTCAGGGCAGGGACCATTATCCTATACGGAGTCTGTCCGGTGCCCAGGAGAGATAGTTGTCTGATACTTGCTTAGCATGCCTGGTTTTTGTTGTAGTTCATATAATGCAACAAAATTGCCTCAGTGTGATTAAGGACTTGGAAATAACATGTCAAATTCAACTGAAACTCTTTCCTAGAGTTATTGGAGCCTTTGGCATGGCAGTGCCAGATTATATCAATGTAACTAACATTTTAAGAAACTTTTGTTGAATTAAATGTGGAAGTTAAGAATAAACTCATGATATTTGCCAAAGCTAACTTGGTTAATTCATGTGTTTTACACAGCTTGTGAATTTTGTTTTAAGAGCATGTCACAAGTGTAGAACTGCCTTATAAAAATATTTAGGAGAGAGGCTAGAGGTATTTGACAGCTCTAATCAGCTGAGATTTCTAATGCAGAGCAAGATAAGAACAGGTCTATGTTAGTTCTCAAGTCACCGATAATAAAACAATCATCTATTAAGTGTAAATTGTCTGCATTATGCTCTTAAATTAATGTGTTACTGATATGGATAGAGCAATTTATATCTCCTAGCTGCTATTTTACAAGCCTGCAAAGCTGAGAAAATAAGCAGTTTATGATCAGCTCCCATAAAGGGTATTTTTGTAGCTGTAGAGTAGTAAATGTTTTTGGTTTAACTCTTGCGTTTTGCAACAAGGGGTATTCCTTTGAATCTATGGTTTCAGAATGTGTGTGGTCATTGCAATCTTGTCTGAAGACATTTAATAAAAAGTTGTATTTGAGATATATTCTGCAGTATTTCAGTATGTTAAAAGAACCCCATCCTGATGGGCTGCTAGAGATTGTTAGTTTATACCAATGACCAAGGATAAATTATAGATTATCAAATTATGCAAATGGTAAGTACATGAACAAGTATGAGAAAGGCACTGTATTGTATTTTGTAGAGTGTTTTGTCCCATGTCAAACTTTGATTTCTGTTTAGTATGCTAATGTGTATAAGACAATAGAACATTTTAAAATTCTGTCTTTGAGGCACAAGGTAAGAAAACGGTACTTTAAAAAAAAATCTTGCTTTCTGTGAAATTTTATAGAAGTGATGGATTAATTATGTGTTGTGAATTTTTCAGTTATGAGCATCAAACATATTTTGGTAGAATACTTTCTCAGGACTGTTTCAAATCAATATGCAAAAGTTTATTGCCTCCATCTTAACTAAAAACCTTCAGATTGTGGTTTGGTTTTGTTCTTTGCCTTTGGCTATTTGCAGTAAAATTTATAGCAACTAAGTTTAAGAGTAGAGATAAATTCTAACTGTAATTCTCATCAGTTTCTCAAAAAAAAAAAAAAAAGTTCATCATAGCCTTGAACACTTTCTAAATAGTTAAAGGCATGCATGCAGCTGGACATATATGGAGTTATGTTCACCTATTCTAGTCAACGTATGTGATATCTGTTGATACCAGTCCAAGTAGGAGGCAGGGTAATATCTAATGAACATGCCCTTCTTTCCTCTTATAAAAGATTTCTTATTCTTTTCAAGTTTTTCACTCGCAGATGAGATGGAGAATAATCTTCTGTTTGTTTAAATGTCAACCTTCTCCTGTCATTAAAAAAAAAAAAGTGCTGTACAAGTTTTAATTGTCTTTGACATCTAGTAGTTTGTTATGTTTTTTTCTGTCACTTTGCAACACCCTTTTTCGTATTTTCTGTTTGAGTGTGCTTGCACACGTGGACAACATGTGAACTTATTCAAGGATTTCAAATTCTGCTTTATCTAGTGATAATGATCTGGGCTTCCGAAACTTGCAGTATAAAATCTAAATACGAGGAGAGTTGTAGTTAAACTATGAAGAAATGGGAAGGTTCAGGGGGGGAGCAGGGAGGAGTGTTAACTGTCATGACATCAAATACTTGAATGGTACAAAGAGGTATCTTTGCTGTACCATATATTAGTGTAAATATCCACTTTTCTGCATAAATGCCCAGTCCTTTCATATCCTGGTTTAGCTCTGTTTCCAGACTGTTATGTTTCCAGATTTTAAGGGAAGACTCTGGCAGTTTTTATTTTCAAATTGATTGCCTGCTCCCCCTGCTGACTTGCTTGAGGTACATCAATCACTTCGGATGGAAAAATCACCTGTTTTTGTCAGTGGGTCACAGTTGGGAAAGTAATACAAGAGTTAGACTTTGAACTGTTTATGTGAATTTTAAAAAATCTGTTTGTTCTGGGTGTACTAATGGTCTAAATTCACAGACTTATGAGTAGCTGGATTTCTTGACTGATTTGCTGTAGTGTGGAATGTTACACAGGCTTTGGCTGCTGAAGAGGACCCCCAGCTTTCTGAAATTTTGCAGAAGACACTGAATTTGGCATGAGAAACCTTCTGCTTTAACAGCCATAAAGTGGCGCAGTGAGTGCAAGAGCAGCTCACATGGTGACACAATTAACATTGGTAATAAAGAGCTATCTCTAATTCAGGATGTTTGCAGCTCATTTCCAGGTGGAGATAATGGCTAGATTTCACTGCAGTCTGGTTACAGTCATCTTTAAAGAATTGCTGGTCTAAAATGAAACTGGAAGAAGCTGGAGACTCAGAACATTTACTGCTCTGACTTGCAGACAAAGCTGCTGTCTGTTTTGACAGATGGAGAGTCAGGTTGGGTCTATACTACTTGGGCAAAATAGTTGTATGTGGAGGAAATATTTGCTTGAAACACTTCAGGTTGCTTTCAAATACCTGTTGGAACAATTAAGAATAAGGCAAATTTATTTATTTATCTTAAGATCATACACACAGACAAAGGATACTGTAACAGGGACAGCAAATGCTTGTATTTGTTAATGCTCGTATTTCAGAGGAAACCAAATGCAGAACTTCAAAAGATGAAAGCATTGCTGAGGTTTCACGTTCCTCTGACAGTGGGCTAAAGCAAAACAGAAGTACTGTGAAGCAAATCTTGTTGCAAAGCCTAGAGAACTGTTGAACAAGTGGAAAGTTGACTAACTGAGGTAGAAAAATATTTCAGTACTTTTAAAAGTAGTTTTGTATGTTCTAAAGCAGTCATATTTTTTTAAAAAAATTACTATGTCTTAAATGTTTCTTTTTGCAAATACTTTGTGATAGCCAGGACCTTAGTGACGGCACTAAGCTTCTGAGTTTGTCCATTCTGAAGCAGGTGTTTCATCAGCATTTGCCTGAGCCACAGGCTCTCAGGTTATTAAAGAATCATTACTTTTACTGATATTTGTCATACAGTTTACTGTAAATATTAAAGTTTTTTTAAATCATTAATGTCTTAAGACATTCTAAAAATGTGTCCTCATTTTGAAGAAAAACCCTAGAACTAAGCCATTTATAATTATAATTTTGATGTTTCAGAACACAGAGGTTGGCCAAGAAAAAGAGACTAGTTATTGTTTCATGATCAAATAACTGTACACAGGTAATTAGAAACTCTAATTTTGGTGTGTGACTGTAACCTGTGTTAGTTAGTATGGATAATGAAAACAGAATCCCCGCTTCTTTCTAAGCTGAATGATCAGACGGTGTTAGTCTTTATATACCATCCATATCACTTGGACTTAAAGCAAACTACAATTTAGGGAGTTTTTACTAACCTGCATGCTATTAAAAGCCTCTAATAAAAATTAGGCTCTTATTTTTGTGCTAATACTAATTGCTGATAATACATGCTTATGTTTGTCATTCATTACGTGGAACTGTACCAATCAGTGGCTGACTGAGTCTCAGGCACTTACACATGTAAATTAACTATTAGTCTAGTGTTTCTTCTTCTATTTTTTTTCCATTTTTTTTTTTAAACACGAGTCAAAATGGAAAGCAGCTCTGGGTCATAAAAATCTTTTCTCTTAAATGCTAATGAAATTTCTTCATTCTCTCCATTAGCAGGCTCTCCTTATTGGTAATTTGTAGCCTTTGCTTTTGTTCTCCATTGCAATGAATGCTGGATACAGTAAAAAACATGATAAATGACAATGCTTTACTGTCTTCTACCTGCTTTGCCTTGTAGAAATTATGTCTTTCCCAAGCTGTATTAGATAAAAAGAGCTCATATTTGCATCCCAGTTCTCACAATGGCTCTTGCTTTTTGACAGAACTTTTGGAGTAGTGGTTTTTTAGGGCTTTGTAATGGGGTTTAAAACAATAGCATTCTGCATCAAATAACAGTTCTCATTAATAAGAGAATGTTATTAGTTGTTTTCTGTTATGTAAGCATTCATATTCTTTCCCTCCTTGTTTTCTAATGGTAGCAAGCCTTATAGTATTTTTAAACAAAAAAGTTTGTAACAAAATGATTTATATAATTTTTAAAACTTGGCTATTAGGTTTGCTTTGTGATACAAGAAATTCAGTTACCCCTAAAATGCATGTATATACTGATTCCTTGTGTGTCCTGTTTTTTAGGAACAGGGGAATTTTTTAGGGGAATTTCTAAATTTTAGTATTTGGAATAAATAAATTATTGATAGGTGGGTGCATAAGCAGATATATTAGACATATAGTACAATAGTGAATTACTACATGACTTTTGAAATAGTGGATCTTATCGATCAGAGATGTGCAAATCTGAGGGGTGTGTTACTGATTGTATAAAAGTTGGGTTTTGAAAAAGAAAAAAACCCTCCATATTAATGCACTCCATAGAACTAATTAGAAGAAATCTTTGGAAGGACACTAGTGTTTACGTATTGTCCCTTATGAACATTATTGCTTCCAAACTAGCTGTCAAAAATGTAACCTAAGTCTTTTACTGTCTCTAGTGTAGAATTATTTTTTTTGCTGCCAAGAAAGGACATTTAGAAAAGGGGGAATGATGGGGGGTGGTGGGGTGGTGGTGGAGTGGGGAAAAAATATACTGGTTAAAGTCTTTCTGTAGATTTATTACTATCACAACATACACATCTAAACTGGTGAAAGCATAGCAGTCTGTCAGTCTGTTGTGTAATGAGTGCATATAACTCAGCATGCCACAACTTCTTTATTTCCTCAGAATTAGGGTCTATTTTGGTAGGTCAAAATGCAACAAGTGTCTATATAATAATCAAAGGGAATGCAGGAGAAACAAGTGTAATGGTAATAAAGATGGTTTACTTATTAAAATTGCTGATCTCAGCTGGTGATCTCCTGTAAAATATAAATTGCTGTTGTAACAATGGAACAATGGGCTTTTTCCAGAAAAAACATATTACTTTATTTTTATTTTTCATTTGTACCGAGTGTTTTCTGTTTACTTTTATTACTTGGTACTGTAAAGCAAGTTTGTTAAGGTAAACTTAGATATTTAAAGTAGTTTTACTATATGGTTTATTTTTCAGTTGTCTTCCCCCCTGCACCCCCCAGTATCACTTGTCCCTCCCATTTTTATTTTTCATCCGTGTTTTGTGCCTGAAGGTTAGAAGAGGCTGACTGTGCTGGAAGTGACTGTGTGCCTTTTGATTATTCATGGACAGTAATAGAAGGCACTTAAAAAGAACAATGAAATTGCTTATTTTTGTGATGGGCCATCTGTTGAATTGTTTTTTGCAACAATCGCACAATAGTATCTATGTCATATCATTCTATTTTCAACAGCAGCTGATTATGTATAGTTGGCTACTTGTCTTTATTTCTGAAGTCTCATGACCATTTAAATTCACCTCTGCAAACCTTTGCCTCAAAGGTAATAGAAATGTAAAACAGCCGGTGTGTATTTTCTTTCTGTCTTCTGTCTTTTTTCATGTTGTTTCCAATTAATTACGCCTCTTAAATGTTTAGGTCTGTTTTCTGTGTCTCCCACCTGTAGTTTTGTAATAGAAGTTAACATGGAATCATTTAACAATTGGTAAAGAAATGGTGGAGTTCCACAATAAAGAGTGGGCAAGTTTTGAAAGACCATGGTACATTCACTGCTTATTAATTATCCCTTTTATTTTTTTCTCACCAAGCAATAATTAGAATCTTTCTCCATGGCTTTCACCAACAAGCATTTTTCCTAGCTACAAAGCCACTTGCAGATCTATTGCAGCAGAAGCTGAAAGCAAGATAAAACAAATACGTTGTCTTCAACAGGTCACTGACATTGCTGATGCCATGATTCTGAAGCAGCTTTTTGAAAATCTATTCCAAAATGGGGTTGTCGTTGTGGCAACATCTAACAGGCCGCCAGAAGGTAAAAACAAACATGCTACTAGTATTATCCAAATACAATGAATCTCAGTATCTTACAAAACAGTTGTGTTAAAATCATACAGTATTTAATAAACTCTCTGGTCTTCAAGAATCTGAGATACTCTGATTTGTCCCTTGGGTTTTTTTTGTGTTCTTAAGAAAGAAAGGTTTTTCATGAAATCTTACTCTTCCCTCTCTCAAACTCAAGGTGTTCCTCTCCTCACCTCCCCCCCACCAAATCCTTCTGTATTTTGTGATCTTCACTACACTATCCAAACCAGTGGGGAGGGTATATGGGGACAGGGCAGTTGAGGAGGGGTACAATATTGCCTCTGTTTTGGATATATTCCAGGATAGGAAAAGATCATAATCAGCAGAAGAGAAGGAAAATGAAAGTACATTCCTTCCCAGTTTCTAACTTGGAAACCTCCAGACTTGATCCACCGGCTCAAAGGAGAATGCCTTATCAAGACGCCTTATTAATTAATTGGGAATTACTTGGGTGGAGAGTTCTTTCTGTTTCTAACAATATTTTTAGATCAAGAGTGACTAGCTAGGTAGATCCTTCTATAAAGTCCCCAAATCTGTATGGGTCTTAACCAAGCGGTAATTGTAATTTTTTGTAGAGAAGAAAAATGTTTGTTAGTGTAGCATTAGCAGTTAGCATAATGCATAATTTCTATGCAACTTGTCTGACATTTTAGATTTAATTTATTTCAAATGTTTGCAAAAAATATTGGGAGTTCCAGTATTAGCTGTAACTATCAGTTATTTTTTTCTACTCAAATTAATTGAGTAAAAGAATCACTAAAGATTTACAGTGCACTTTATCTTAACAAAAAAAAAGGCAAAAAAAACCCACTCAAATATTTTTTAGATGAGGAAATAATTTCCCATTGATTTATTTTCCTTGTTTGAGCAAATAAGATAAAATTATAACTACTCTAGTTGGGTTAACTACAGATAAAATGAATGCTGGTGCCTGGCTCGGTTGGGAGCCATCCTTGTGTTTTTGGAAGTGCTACTCCGTAACGTTCAGGAGATGTTTTTTATTGTAACTTGGAGATTGTATTCCGCATCTTAAATTGAGATATCAATTTGTGACCATTATGGTTGTATGGGTTTTTTTTAAATACATACTAAGTCACTGTGTCAGCCTGAAAGACATACGCATGTACTAACTACTCCACAGAGAAGGTCAAGAATGGCATCTCCAGAACTGAGCTAAGTTGCGGTCCAGATGCTGGTCAATGTTTCTTTCTTCTTCCCTTCTCACTCTTCCTGCATGCTCATGGCGTGTGTCTGAAATCCTCCTGCAGGAGAGAGAGTTGAGTTAGTGCTGCATCAAGGTTTAAGACTGAATTGAGAGATTCATTTCTTGTGGATACAAAGGGGAAAGGTGGCTTTTTCATTACAGCAGATGCTGACCATTAGTGATAGCTTAACCACCTTAAACTCCTGCCCCTGGGGAATATGAGAGGAAAATACTGAGGTGTGTTGTTTGAGGAATTCTGGCTTCATTTCTCCACCAAAATTACTGTTCATTTTTCTCATCCTCACAAAGCAGAGACATAAAACAAAACTGCAAGTAAATATGCAAATGATTGCTGTTTTAACAAGTGTAGCTATCATGATTTGCAGAGTCACGAATGAAAATGATACATGGCTTCATACAACTTTGTTAATAATTAGGGTGTGGAATCACCTTCTCTGATAATTTCCCTAAATATTTCAGTGTAAGTATCCAATTTTGTAAAAACTATTTTGTAAGTGTCCTGTTGGTTTCTCGTGCATACTGTATCTTCTGTCCACCATGAGGTGTTGGTAGAGCATAAAAGCTTTAGCCTAGTTCTACCCTTCAGGCATTGTGGGGGATATAGGTGGTATTAATTACTTGGTGTGGTCTTTGCAGGGACTTTTGGTGACACCTCTGCCAGGTGTCTGCGTTCTCTTATTTATTCCTCCTGTCAGTCATAGGTGCCATACTGCCTTTTTATAAGGCTTCCTAATATTAATGAAACAGAGCAGCCCATCATACAGTTTAAGTGATAACATTTTCAAAGAAAAAGTCATTCTGTCATGAACGTGTTGGGCAGTTGGATAGTTTCCAGAGAATTTTATGCTGTATGAAATACAGAGATAAATAAGATATAAAATGTTGCTTTGCAGTTTGCCTTTATTAATTTGTTTTCTTTTTGAGTGCAGATCTGCATTTTGTTGGTGGGGTTTTTTTTTTTTGGGGGGGGGGTTGTTGGTTTGTTTTTTTGGGGTTTTTTTTTTTGGTTGTGTGGGGTTTTTTTGTTTTAATTCAGTTGTGTTTTTAGCAACTTTGCATAAGTTTGCATATTCAAGTTACTTTTTTTTTTTTTAAAATTTATTTTTGGCCTTGGGCATGACCCTTTTTCTTGCATTGGAAAGGGTTGTGTACCTGGTAGAATTGCTAGAAGATAGTGTACTGCAGTACACTGAATAAGAATGATACTAACTTTGGAAACTCAGTGTGTTTTTAGTTTATGTTGGGTTTTATCCTTTTGCCAAATATGTGGGACTTAGCAGTTGCATAGTTTTGGCCTTATAATCATACCAATGTATACCCAGCATTACAAATCCTTTTTTATATCCTTACTTTAAAACAGAGACTGGGTTTACTTCTGCTAAAATCAGTTATATGTCATTAGAGATTTAAGTCATCTTTCCTTCCCTGCCTTTTTCAGACTTTCTCAGGGTGTTCCTTTCTTCCTTAAGAGTGTATTGAATTTTGATACAGCAAAAGAAGAGAAATCAAT
The DNA here is from genome assembly GCA_000699545.1 of Podiceps cristatus. NCBI lineage: Eukaryota > Metazoa > Chordata > Aves > Podicipediformes > Podicipedidae > Podiceps > Podiceps cristatus. The sequence continues at coordinate 23,685 of JMFS01055673.1, read as the reverse complement.
TTCAGCTCTCCTTTTCCACCTTTTGTTCCTCCTCTCTCTAGCAACACCGAGTTTTATTTGCCAGACTAAAAGACAAGCTGACATTGTTATTAAGACTAAGTAGCAAAATGGTACTGATTTCCTTTCTTTCAGATCTCTATAAAAACGGTCTTCAGAGAGCTAATTTTGTACCATTCATTGCTGTGCTGAAGGTAAGGAGAGTCACTTGTTAAATGCTTTCCAATTTTGCCTGCTGTATTAATAAATTAAAGATTTGTACTAGATTGCTTTGATAGCAATTTCCAGATAAGATGTATGTGCTTTAACTGTTTGGGGCAAAAATAATTGAAGGTAAGGCAAAAATGAACTCTTTCTCTGTAGAATTAACATGTCTTGAAAGCTGGACATTTTTAGTATGACAGAAAGTTACCTTTTTGACTAAGGTAGCAGAATTTGTTTGTCTGGGTAAGACTTTCTCACTGGTGTGTATGTGCCGTGTAACATAGCATTCCTCTAACGGTTATACTGTGTTGTACTTGTGGACATCTTACATTTATTATGTTACAAAAACGTGGTGTTCCTTTAGTGTAAGGAAAGTAGTGTTCGGTATGTACACCTCGATTACCTTGTTTCTAGGTCTTTCTTGTGTGTAAGTGGTTTTCTGAATGGGTATTTGTGAGGTTTCACTTAACGTTCAGCAAGCAGCAGTTCTGAAGCAAGCTTCTGCATGTTGTGGTGTGGCAGGCCATAAACTATAACTGCTTTAATTAGATTAAAAAAATGGAGCATCCTTTCTTGATGTGCATAATACAATCAATGCTTACCATTCCTCGCCACTTCCACTTCAGATTCTTGAAAAGGTTTTTTTCTGTAGCTGACTGCGTTGGATCTAGGAGGGGTCCTGATCATTGAGCATTTTCAAGAATAGTAGTAGTTTCATATGCATTTGCTTTTTGAAATGCAGCAACCGTGGCAAATCTTTCTTCTCTATATACCTTGTTGACTTTTAGTTTTCTTCCTTGATAAATGTAAGGTTCTTTCATTTCACTGATGATCAGACTTAAATAATACCTATCATCTATGCTTATTTGTAAGTTCCTTTCTTCTGGTTTTGGCTAGCTGAAGTAAAAAAGTGAAATGTAGTTTACGCATACAGAACACCTTATCAGGACTGAGAAAATAATCAAAATTTTTAGAAGGGGCCTTGTGGATAGAAAGCTGAGAGAAGCCCTAAAGGTGGATTGATTTCAAGCTGCGACAGTGCAAAAAGACACAAGTAGCACAACCCAGACTAGAGGCAGACGAACATTACCATAGTAATGAATGAAGAGAGAAAAAAAGGTTTCACTCAACACTCTATTCACAAGGGCCTTTCTAAAATTCTGGATTATGTGCTGTCACTTTTTCCCCGGCATCTTTGTGTTTTAACGCTGCTCTAAATGTGTCTACCTTTACTGTCGCTTTAATAAATGTTACCAATACAACATGATTCTTTCCTAGAAACATAATACTTGAAAGGTGGGTCAGAAGAAGCTTATCAACAGGGCTTCTCTGACCTTAGTTGGAAAGTAGAAAGGTAATGGCAAGGTATTAAAAATAATAATTAAAAATTTCTAAATCTACATTTTTAATTCAACACACCAGAAGTAGGCATTAAAAAAAACACACTGGGCTGTATTTTAAAGTAAGACTTTAACAGGTGACCTTTACATTACAGAGGTATAGATAGAACTAAATTGATACTCTGGGTGTGGTGGTTTGAGAGATACAGATTTAGGCCTCCCCAGTGTGTGTATAATCTGTATCATGGCATTGGTGCTAATGGATGGAGTAGCTTCTGCCTCAGCTGTTTATAATTCCACCTGTGACTTTAGGAAATGTAAAGATAATATCTTCCAGGGTTTTGCTTGGAAATATAAAGGAGAAATATTACATCGGATGCTTGCAAATGTTTGATTTACTGTCTTCTCTGCCTTTACCTTACTCCAAGCCATATCTGTCTGTGGTAGTGTCATTCTCATCTAACCTGTTACCTGGCGGTGGCTTTGACAACTCAGACTAACTCCTTAGTTTTCTCTGGGCTCAGAGCCTGCTGGAGGGCTTTTGTTTGGGGTTTAGTGGGGGTAAATGGGTGGGTTGGTGTCATGGCTTAACCCCAGCTGGCAACTAAGCACCACACAGCTGCTCACTCCCCCTCACCACCACCACCACCACCACCACCCCCAAAAAAAACCCCAAAAAAACAAAAAAAAACAGCTTTCCCAACTTGATGCTCTGGGATAATAAGGAACTCATCAGGAAGTTATCCATGTGAGAATTACAATTTTTGAATTCATTCGCTGCTTCCCATGAGCAGGCAGGTGTTCAGCCATCTCCAGGAAAGCCGGGCTCTGTCACACATTAGAGTCACTTGGGAAGACAAAGACCATCACTCCGAATGTCCCCCCCTTCCTCCTTCTTCCCCCAGCTTTATACGCTGAGCATGGTGTCATATGGTACGGAGTATCCCTTGGGGTCAGCTGTCCCAGCTGTGTCCGTGCCCTCCCAGCTCCTTGTGCACCCCCAGCCTCTTCGCTGGTGGGGTGGGGTGAGAGGCAGAAAAGGCCTTGACTCTGGGTTAGCCCTGCTCGGCAGGAACAAGAACATCCCTGTGTTATCAACAGTTTCCAGCACAAATCCAAAACAGACCCATAGCAGCTACTGTGAAGGAAATTAACTCTATCCCAGCCCAAACCAGCACAGCTGGTTTTGTTTGTTTCAGAATTTATGATCATATATCTTAAGTCTTTAGCACTAAAAGTAGTTCAGGTTCAACTCAGAAGCTTCAGATTCCTTTTAATCTTCTTGGGAAGATGGGATGAATGGAAAGAATTGACAGTACATTTCTGTGAATAGATGCTTCACTTGAAATATATTTCAGGCTGTTCCCATTCCTTGTAAATAGAACTTGTAGTTCCTACCTACTTTGGTAACTGTTACACAAAAATCCTTCCCTGTCTTCAAATGATCAAAAGAAATGGTTTCTTTCTAGAAAGATCTAGAGTTAACCATGTTCATCCTTGATTTTGTTGTTTTTATTTTCTTCAGACTGTGTAATTTCAGTACCTGCTTTTGGGTTCCTATTCTTACAAAGACAACTACGAATCCATTTCTATGGAATAATCAAAGAGGCGAAACAACACTCTAAGGAAGATGTAGTTACCTTGCAAAGTTTGTCCATATTGCCTTTCTAGGTAGATTGCTGGAGACAAGTGATTGCTCAATGCCTTCAGTGGAAGGTGCAATTGAGAAGTTCCACTTTTCAGGGCCACAGAAAAGCTCCAGGTACTACAGCTGGTGGCCACATAAAAGCTCCAGGTCTGTGTAGCTGGGCAGGCCGGTAAGACTATTGGCAGTTCTTCCCGCCCTGCCTGTGTCACCTGCCCAATTCTGAACCTATCACAGTGTTCTGATCTTTTGAAATCTTTGAGATCTAATTTTTCAGCAATTCTTTATGTGACTTAAAGGGGTAGTTTTCATAAATGGGGGAAAAACTCTCGATCAGGTCATTGTTGTGGCTAAAATTCTTCGGGACCCAATATTCTTTCTGGAAGGGCTTAGTTTCTGCAACAGATAAGTGCTTCTTCAGTCCATGAAATTTTACAAAGATAGAGCTTTACAGAGTTAAGAAGTATTAGAAAGGAAAATCTTTTAATTCTATAATTGCAATTAGATTCAGTCCTTTCTGATTGAGCTTTTAATCTTGCAGCATCTCTTACTGAGCATTTTAAAGTGATCTCCTAAGTGATTTTTTTTTTTTTTTTTTTTTAATAAAGGCAGTTCTTGACAAGAAAAACATTAATTTGCTCACAGATATTTTGTTTAAATGAGCAGAAATACTCAAAAAATTGTTAATCTAGACCAGTAAGAAATGTAAAAATTTTCAGAAATTTTAGAACTGGTTCACAAATAAAGCTATGTATCTTTAACAACTTGATGCAAGATCTGAAGTGAGGCACTTCAAAAAAAGAGAAAGCATGCTTTAATTTACTGATTTGGCAGTAATTTTGGCAACATTTTGATTTTTGCAGATATTTAATGAAGACATTTACATCAACCCTTAACTGTTCTGGAATCCTAATTCTAATTCAGTGACTAATTCAATGCTTCATTCCCTGGACAATCAGGAAGGAAAGCTCCTCAAATAGTTTGTTGTGTAGAGTCTATAACTTAAATGAGCAGTTCTTGAGCTTCCGAAGGTTTCCTGGAACTGTAGTGTGAAGTTTTAAAATGTCAGGCTGAGTTGAAATACCAAATATGTAACTTCTGCATTTTGTCAGTTTTTCTTCATGCAGTAGACCTGCACTGAACTAAATTGTAACTGAAAATCAGGAAGTTTTAGGGCCTTTCATAGCCTGAGTGTTCCTTTAAAAGGTACAGTTTTAAAATAAAATGTTTGGCTTTGGCTACCTGCATTTTGCTTTAACTAAAGAGAAAGAATCAACCAGAAACCTGTTGTCAGTAGGATACAAAATTACTCTAAGCTTCCTATAGTGAACTTCCTTGTTTTTCTTCTGCTATTAGGGACCAAATCATTATTTATTTTCAAACTGTTTGGTTAAAATGACTCTTAACAGTAAGCATTGTACACTCCTCTCAAATAGCAAGCAATATATTTTTATACGCTGTATTGTTCACAGTCTTTCTTGAAATTGGTTAATGATTATTCATTGACATTGTTGCCTACTCTGCTTTTAATTAAAATAGAGAAATTTAAAAGTATTTTCGCTTTTCAATAACGTAATTTGAATATGTGAAAAATAATGCTTTAAAACATTTGGAGCTGTCCCTAAGGAAATTGTGGGAGTTAGTTTTGTACAAAGACGTGGTAGATATAAAATGTCTTTGATGGTGCACTCAGCTTTTGTCCAACCACCTGTGTGAGAAATGCAGGGATTTAGTGATTGGCGGATCTGCCTCTTTCCCCCCCAAAAAAGTCATCTCCTTGATGAAATTGATTTGTCAGTTTATTCCAGTCTAATGGTGTGATAGCCCAGCAGCTTTCAGTGTGTTGAATAGTTAAAACCTGCTTTTGAGGTCAGTGTCAGCCACTTTGACCCCTGTGAACTGTCACCTGAGTCAGAATTGCAGGGATTAGGCCTTTGATATTGTGATGGCTTCGCCTATCAATTGACTTTTTCATTACTGAAGATGTTGGGCCTTTTGTTTCCCTTCTTAGTATGTAACCAAGCAAACTCCTAAGTAGAGGGAGCATTTGTTCTTGTTCTCTCTCTCTGCAAGTAATAGAAGTACCCATCTTTTGTGAAGTGTACCTAATTAAACAGAAAAAAAAAAAATAGAAAGTATAGCATGATTGCAAGTATTTTTGTGCTGGGTGCCAGTATAATTTTAGTTTGACAAATTTGTAAGACTGTCAACTAACAAAATGTTGTATTTAGAAAGCAAGGTGTCGGATAGAAGTTACCAGCCCTTACTGCGTTCAGCCTTCTAAGCCTCCGTGTGTGTTAAACAGAAGCATTATTTGAATTCTGTAGTTCAGAACATTTAAGTGGTACAATAGTTTATAGTGTACTTATTGCTTTAGTGTGTTCTCTAGATATTAAGCTGTTCACTGTGTTTACCTTCTACATCTGTTTTACACACGCTCAGTCCTAGACTGTTCACATGCAGAGCAAAAACCTAAGGATAAAGTTGTTGCTACTGTAGCTCAGTGTTGGTCTCCCTGCCTTCTTGCTTCTTTTAATTGTTCAGATTTCCTGAGTTCTTGTTTGGTTTGTTTACTCCTTGATTAAAATGAGTAAATCAAAGCATATCATAGATAAGTTATCAAGGTAAATTAGTCTAATTGCACGTGGCAGTTTTATTTGCTTGTGATGTAATGTGAAATGAGGTCCTGCCTCTCTCCAAAAAGCCCGAGCCAATTAATAAAGCTTTTAAGCTCTTTGTCACAGGCCACCGTGGAGGTCTGCAGAGAAGAACTTTAATCCAATAAACATTTCATTTAGATCATGAAAAGAAAGCATGAGGAGAAGCTCCTACAAGAGAGGGTGTTACCAGCAATTCTAGCCATGAAGAGATGTGAGGAATTTGCCAAATTAACCAAGAGGCCTTCATATTTAACACATAAATGTGTCAAAACTAATAATAGAATAATTTAATTTGAGTTGAACCTCATATTGTTAAAATTCTAAGAAGCCACGACTCTCTTCTTCAAAGACTTTACTGTTGAGCTGGATGGACAGGGCAAGGGGAGGTTGTGAGAAACCCAGATAGCAAATAACACTGGCCGAAGCTGGTGGAAAAAAAAAAAAAGGGGAATAGATAATTAGGTGTAATTAGCGTGTATGAATTGTTGTCTCCCTGCCCTTGGCTTGAATAAATTTTGGAGAAAAAAACCCCTAGTGGTGAAAACGCTTTGATGTAAGAAGAGTCATTGTGGTTTGGCAGCATAAAGGCAGTGTTTTATACTACTTACATAATGGTTGTGATACAGAAAGAGTGAATGGAGCCTGCACCCCCCAGCCTGCTTTACAGCAAGGACTTTTGGATTCCCTTGAAACAAAATGCATCAGAAGTTTTCAGTTGTTGGTAATGAGGTAGTGGACCTCATCAGAGCTAAGCGTAAGCCATCTTTAGCCTTTGTTTAGATCTTAATCGCATTTTTTTTTTTATTCTGGGAAATCCAGTTTTGTAAATCAATACTACTTTTTTTTTTTTTTTTCTTTTTTCCTGCCTGCCAACAGTTCTGGCAGGAGCAAAGGCTAATACTGGAAAAGAAATACAAATCAAATGTTAAAAAGAAAAACGACAGCAAAAAGGAATTCTAGACAAATAACTTAATCCAGGGTATAATTCCAATGAAGTACATGTATTAGGCATGAATTTGACCCTTAGCTTACGAAACATCACGTTATAAATTCAGAGCGAACTCTTGGCATTTGTTTTCACAGAATACTACGGCTTGTTTATTAGGAGATTGAAAGTTACAGTCATTATTGGGTTCTTTAGTAAAACTGAATGTTATACAGTGGTTTGTGGGTTGGTTTGGGACATTTTATTTATTTATTTATTTATTTATGCTACTTCTGTGGGGAAGATTTTTTCTAAGGGATGTTGAAATGGGGAGAGCTGTTCAGTGTAATTCTTACTATGTGGAAGTTTACTCTGCCATTCTTCTGCTCCCTGACTGGAAAAAGGAGAGGCTACTTGTCTCCTACCCAGCCCAGCCACATCTGTACCTCCTGAATTCTTTCACTTTTGTCTGAATATCTGAAATACTATTCACAGAAGAGTACATTTTAAGAGTCTTTGTCTTTATTCATGCACCATTATTTTACAAGTTAATTGTCTATTTTTCTTCTTCTTAGGGGGTAGCTGATTTGTAGTTAGACATTAAAATAAGTTATTGAAAAGTTGTACAATAGATCATATGTTCCTTGTGGTAGCAAGAATAGCGGGGTTTCTTACTTGTTAAAGTTTTGAAGGCAGTAATGTAAACTTGTGCAACTTCCATTGAATTAATTTTACCTCTAAATTGATTCTCTGCTAAAATTACCAGTTTAAAGTTTAAATGTTCTTGTCACAAGTGTAAGAAAAAAGATTTATGTAAAAAATTATATTTGGCGGTATTGCACTTCCTGGATCTTTGTGCTCTAGGTCCATTTAAAAATCAAATGTTTGTCATCCAAAATTAAACTGAGGATGATTAGTTTCACTGATACTGTACCAGATTCTTGGATGACATTTTGAAAGTTTTCCTCAAAATTTGTTTGTGTGGGTTTTTTGGGTTTGGGGTCTTTTTTTGTTTTGTTTTGTTACAGTGTTTACAATTGGAACAAGCATGAAGTGTCTAAGGCTATTGTAGCAATTTCCCATATTTCATTATTGAGGAACAATATGGGGGAAAAGACTGTAAAAAAAATTTAACCCCTTAACCCCTTAAAGCATTGCACTATTTTGTAGAACAAATAGCCTTTTGTACTTGAAGTTGATTTGATCCATGAAAGGCAACACCTGAATACCATGCAAGACTAAGTAATTATGCCTGATTGTAAGGTGGTTTGTTTTTTTTTTTTCCCCAGGTATAGGACAGAGGAAATTCAGTTAGGGTAGAGTATGTACAAAGCTAAGAAATATGCAGATTTTCTGTTTTAAAATTGTGTAAAAATTATTTACAGTTAATACTTGCATAAAGGTTAGAAAGGTTGATGAAGTGATATTTAGTTTTGCTTTACTATTCACTGTGTGTCAGAATGTAATTATGACTGATTCATGAAACTGTCTTAGCAATGAACCATCTTTATTAAAATGCTGATCAAGACAAGAGCTGACAGTAATAAAGAATAGAACATTTTAGTCTTGTTGCTTTTGAATGATTGCTAATTACCCTAGAGGTCATGTATAGTGCTTATGAGGATTCATTGACATTTTCTTTAAAGTCTACTGTTTCAACAACATCTGAACAGGGAGACAAAAACTGTATGCACCCCCAACAACACTTGGACCAAATTTTTGCCCATCACCAAATACCTGATGATTCCCTTTTTCCTTCTCCCTCCCCGAGTACATGTTGTTCCCAGGGATCTGTGTAGCAGGAAGTTAGGATTGTTACAAACTCTATTTGTGCGCGCATGCTCTCTCTCTCTTTTTTTTTTTTTTTTATGAGGCCAATTTTAAGCATAAATAAAAGGAGCAGCCCTTTGAAGGTCCGGCACCTGTACCATCCTTCCGTGTGACTTCATGGTCTGGTGGTTCTCCTTTTAGAGCTGCATCAGAGAGGAAACACTGCCTTTAACTTTGTGCGCTTTGCTCACCAGGCTGTGAGCAAACCTGCCCAGCTCATGAGTCCCAGTTGGACCAGTTTCACATTCTGAAACGTGCTGAAATTGTCACTTGCTGATGACTTCGAGGGTACACCAAAGTTAAAACCTGTGGGTAGGCTCTGTAGGTGCTGTTTTTTTCATGACATGCTGGGTTTTTGTGTGAGAGGATTCTTGTTCTACCACAGTCACTTGGGAAAATGCCAATTGTAATGGTATCCTTTGGATGGAGAAACCTTTTCTTGGAATTGCTTAAGAAACAATTTTAAGAAAAAAAGAAAAAAAAATCTAATTGATAGTTTAACACTGCATGGAGTCAAATAACAAAAAATAAAAAGTTAGTCTAGTGAGCTCTGTTTACCTAAGGAACTCTTCCTCTGTTGCTGGCTGAAGGCTCTCATCATATGTCTACATGTTGTGTGATGCAAGATAATTTTTGTCTCATAGGCTGAATGTAAATGTATGAGAAGAATTATTGCTAATGAACAACGTCATTATTTTCTGATTTGATGGAGAGAAGGAATATTAGTGATCCTGTGTATTGTTAATGGAGACCAAATCAACAGGACAGATGTGGGGTTTTTTTGTTGTTGGTTTTGGGTTTTTTTTTGATACAAGCTAATACAAAGAGTTATATGCTGAAGATGCATTTGAAAAGGGGAGATGATACCTAAGTGGAAATTATGATACCTTTTGCTCAGAAAGAGACATTAGAAGTTGCACTTCTCTGGTAGGCATGGCTTGGTTATTAATAGAAGGTGTTCTAATGTGCTTGTTAAAAACTACACTACAGGCCAGGAGCATTAGTTGTGCAGCTTTGCATGCCTTGAGATAGAACTATACTCTTCTTTACTCACGTGGAAGGGGATACTGCAGATGCAGTGCTACCACTGCGTTTGCAGGTGTCTGCTCTGACCCGAGCCTGAAAGGCTGAGGAAACTCAGCAGGTGTGGGAATTAAGGTAATAAGCATCCCAAAGTGAAGCACTCTCACATCTCTGTCCCCCTACACCTTCTCCAGAGGTCCTCAGATGGGGTTATCTATCTGATCCTGTGGGCTGACAGGATGATTTGTATGGTTTTGTATGTTGGGGGTTTTTTTGTTTTTGTTTTTAATGCCATTAAAATTCAGAGCAGAGACTCACAATTGGATTGACTTATAGAGGTCTTCAATCTGCATTATCAAGGGTTGTGACCTGATCACAATCTTTGAGCTCACAGGGACACATTGTATTTAGTACAGTGGACCTCAAGGCCATCTATTAGCATTTTGGAGGGTTTTTTGTGACACATGGGGAACACATGTCTTGAGAACTTGCAGGTTATCCAGTTAACTTTGACTGCCTTTTGAAATTTTCTGAAACCTTTGTTCCTCTACTTAAGAATCTATCATGTCGTGTACTTCAATTTCTCGAGCAGTTAAACATTTTAATATCTACCATCCTTGATTGCGGCAGCAACAGAATATTAGAGGTGCTTACAGGATGAAAAATATATTTATATTAGTCTATATTTAAGTAGGTATACTGACAGTCCAATTTTATCTGTTCTATCTGAAGATTCTTGTTTTAGGTGTTCTGTCTCGAGTTGAGCCTTGATGCTTTGTCATTTATTTTTCTTCTGGAATAAAAAGTTTTTCTGCCACTTCAGTGGAAATGAGTGCATGATCATGCTGTATTTTTAACTTACTAATTGCGTTTTCAATTCTGTAATTGTATTTGTTCTTTGTATACATAAATACATAAATGACTTAAAAATAAATTGTATGACTAATTAATTTTATGCATTTGAATTGAATAGGGTAAGTCAGTCTTGAAATATACAAATAGCAGAGAAAATCTGTTGCAAACTGTAGATGGTTCCACAAGAACAGACCACGCTAACTATAGCTTCAATTTGAAGTATTTATTTCAAAAGAAAAGTAGAAGTTTAGCCCGAGTACATGAAATTTGAAAGCTTAAATCTCCGTCTTAAAAAATGGAAACCAATAGTTACAGTTGTGGCTTTGACAATTAAGTACTAAGAATCTGAGCACTCTGCTTAGCTCTTTGGCTGTTGATTAGGATTCCATCGTGGTGATGCAGTCACATCTGTGCTGGAGAAGTTAGTCCAAAGATGGAGAGAGAAACTAGAACTTCTACATGTAACCTTAGTAGGATTTTTCCCCATGCTGCAAAAAGATGAAGGGTAAAAAGTAGAGAAGCCTCCCTCTCCCCTGCCCCTCTGAATTTGCAGGGTTTGTAAATGATAGTATTGATTTTCTAATTCCATGATGCAGGAATATAACGTTGTTGGCACCTGTGAATGGTAGTACTCACATATGCACCCTCTCTGAGGTTCAGTATTTTATTCACAACACAGTTGTGAGCAGTATTTGTTTTTTCCGTTCTGTGCAACCATGTATCTGTTTTTCATCTTTGGACATCTGATACTTGAAGTGTTTAGCTTTGACATATACATTATTTTGGTGTGCTTTATTTTCTTCGGTTATACGTTCTGATTATATGCTGTCTCTTTAACATTTAAAGCATTTCTCTTGAAAAAAATTATTTAGAAATATAAACACTTTGCCCTCTGCACTCCTGTGAACAGATAAGTGAATGTTTACATGTGTAGAAACAAAGAACTGTGATGAGTACTCTTGTGTACAAAGGAAACCCCAAAAGGAAAAACTTCTGGGATTCTGCTCAGCGCATAGCTTCTCTGTCACCTTTCAGACTCTGGCTTTGAGTAAAGGTGACCATGTGCTGAATCCCCCTACAGAACCGTCTCCACCGGTACATTCTTACCTTGGAGGAGAAATGCTGCTGTTACTACCTGGCGGTGGAGCAGTCTTCCCATCACCGCCCCGCAGTTCCCTGTTCTGCTGTCTCACCTTTTCTCTTCTCTACTGCATAGAGCTCAGTTTGTGTAAATAGCATTGCCCCCACCATTGCATGTTTGTATGTTATCTTCTTGGCATTAATTTCTTCTATATTGTCATTTAATACTTGTTTTCTTTATTCACACTTCTCTGTTGTTGTTGTTATTTTCCAGTAGCATCTATAGATCTGTACTCTACTGACATAAACTGATGTAAGAAGAAGGTTGTTCCTACCCTACAAAGCTTATAATCTAACAACAGCAATCATGTTTTAAAGGAATGTTTTCTGGGAGCATGCTGCTATGCGGCTTATAACGCTTCGTTTTAATAGCGGGGGCCATCCATTTTGTGCATGTTTATGCAGTGCCTAACAGAATAGGTGTGAGTGAGCTTTGAAGTGTCTCAGTAAAAATAATTAATGGCAAACAGTGGTAGACACTGCAGAAGAGGTAGGAAAATCTTGTGGTTGTTTTAATTTTATTTAGAACATAGGCTCTAAATGGCTGGAATACCTTCCCAAACAGAACATCAGTCTGGAGAGGGTGGGAGGGCCGGCAGAGAAAGAAACTGGCTTTGAGGTCCAAGTCAGTGGTTCTGGGGACAGTAATGGATGACAAATACGCTAGACATTCAAAGTAAATGATAAACCAGAATTTGACTGGGAATGCTGGTTTGAAAAATCAGAGACAGAACTGTATATGAAAGATGGGACAGAATTAAGCCAAAAAAAAGCTGAAACCAAAACCAGAAATTAATTAGGAACATCTAAGGAGTAGGATAGTAAAATGCGAAATGTTTTCTGAAGGGCTGAGTATCCCTGTGGTCCCATTAACTGCCCCCTACTTCTGTGCTTATATCATTCATTACAGAAAACTGCTGTATATGAGTTCTGTTTTTCCATTTTGTTGATGTTTGGTTCAGTTGAATTTTGCCTCCTAAGGAAGCAAAAAATCATTAGGACTATAACAACCATACTTTATATATCTCTGAAAGGGATGTTGGTATTTTCTTTCTGACTGAAAGGTTGTATAGCCCAGAATATCTAACAGGTATTTTTTTTAAAAAAAACCTGTGTAATGTTATATCACATTAGAATCAATAGTAAATCATCATTGAAGACACCCAAGAAAAGGTTTATGGAGAAAAAAAATACCTTTCAATTAGGCAACTGTTTGTAGCTTTAAAAAGGCCCAAACCCATAAATAACCTTTTGAGCACACAAGCTCTTCTTAACTAGTGTCACTAATGATAGCGATTTTTCCTGAATAGTGGTAATACTAATTATTTTGAAGAGAGAGAAAAGGGAAGACAGAAGAAATGTATCTACTTCATGGCTCTATTGGTAGTATTTACATGTGCAGTTCTTACTTCCAGAATTCATTCCCTGTAATGTTAGATCATGAAGTCATAAAAGACGGTCAGTGTATTTAAGGAGCGGTAAGTTTGTAAGCAGAACACAAGTGGGCTAAAATACTGCAACACCAGCTGCTGATATATATTCCAGCAAGCCGCAGTGACCTGCATAATCTAGCCCAGTATCCGTCTGTATTTTGAGCGTGCAGAACGTCTGCCCTACTCAGCAGTCATCAGCAGCTGAGCCACAAGCACCGCTGTAAATATCAGCACAATAAATTTCCATCAGCTACAGTGTTCAGGTGCACTTTTTTTTTTCTTTCGGCCATACCATAACCATGACACACTCTTAAGTATATGTAGTTCTCTGTTCACTCTTCACTCTATATGCAACACAACACCCTGAGAGAGAGGTGGAGTTTGTAAATCCATTTTGAAGGCCTAAGAGATGAGGCTGAATTCATGCAAATTTTCCTCTCTGTTGTTTCCAGGAGGAAAAAGAAAAACCAAAACCACCAAAAGAACAAACAGACAAAACACAACCAGAAAACAAAACAAAATTATAAACAATATTACTAAATAACTGAGTAGCTAAAGTTAATCTAAATAATCTCATAGTCTGCATAGCTATAGTAATGTGTTTTGGGTTGTTGTCCGTCCTCCCCCCTCCCTCCCCCCCACCCCCAAAGAAAATTATACTTGAGCTAATCTACTACTTTGGAAAAAATAAAACATTAGGTGGAAAGATGCTGAGCAGCAGTGCCTGGTAAAGAAAAGCTCAGTACACTGGCTTTGCTGTGAAATTTCAGGAATCTTCCTTCTAGCCTTGACTGCCAGACTGATGCAGAAGAAAGCTTAAACATCCTCCCTCCCTTGTGCATATTATTACATGCCTTTGGAACTTTTTTTCTTCTGCTCTGTTATTCTCTTTCTTTGTAAGCTTTCACGAAAAGAAAGGGAACAGATTATAATAATATTGTAGCACCAATGCTATTGTGTTTGCAGTAGCCTTAGCCCAAGATAATGATTTGATTAGCATGGCTTTTTCACTTACCGGAATTAAAGATACATGGATTTTCCTGGGATTCGGTGCTTTCAGGATTTTTTTTTCACCTTCTTTCTTCAGCTGTATATCTTTGCAGAGAAGTTGGAGGTTTAAAATAGGTGTAGAGTCTTCAGTAATAGCCAAGGGCAAAAAATGAGTGCAATGAGTCATCACAGTCACTCCTACAGATATTTGTAATGTATAAATCCGATGCAATGCATTTGTTCAAAAGGGCTATTGTTCATTAAATCACTGATGATACTTCTTCTAAAATTTAAGGGTTGGGTTTTTTTTTCCTGCAATGTAGTTGCTATAAATGAGATTTGACATTTCCAATTTTGATAGTTGAATGGCCTCAAGGAGGCTTTGAAAAATTTGACACCCAGAATATGAAATGCTTAACAAGAGTATTAAAGATAAACTAATAGTTCATAGTGCAGTGAAGAAGCAGAGTAATTTAGTGGATTCTAGCAATCCAAAGAATTTTAATAGTGTTGAATTACCTACCGGAAAAAAAAAAAAAAAGTTTTATTGCTTTAATTAAATTGTTGATAGAAGTGTATTTTCTAAAATATTGAAACTTTTCCTCCCTTTCTTTTATAGCTTCTCTTGCTTCTAGCTATATAACACTAAGAGGTTGTGCATGTTGGCAGTAGTAATAACATACGCAGAGCTATTCCCTTTGCCAGAGGGTGTAAAATCTTGATCCCACTGAGGTTAGTGAGAATTTTGCTCTCAGCCTCAGGCCTTGAATCGGAAAAAGGACCCTTTAGTACAGCTGGTTTTGAATTTTCTAACAGAAGCAATTATTGTGACTGTGCAGGGACGTCTATATCATACTTGGAGTCTTACAGGTTGTTTAAAGGGGAAAAAAAAAAAGATCATTTTCTGAGTCATTTCAGACATTACAAAATTGAAACAAAACTTTCTTGATACAGAGCTTTGTTTATTCCCCTTTATGCTTCAGTCCATTTTGCAGCAAGACTTGTTGTGGTTCATATATTTGATGTTTGACTCATAAAATTTTAATCTTCTTAGTAGAAGGAAAAGGTAAAATTAGTTTTTGTTTATAAAGTAGAAGTAGTTTTAGTTGTCTTCGTTGCTAGAATTTGGTTCTGGTCTGTTAAACTTGTATTGCTCCTAATTTTCGATTTCCAAATATATATTCTTTAATGTGAAAATTATTATTTTTACACCCCCCTTGATAAAGTGCTACTCAGAAAGAACGAGTAATATCCACCCTCATTTCATTCCCTATGCTTCCAATCTATATTAATTTTCTAGTTGATGGACTTTTGAAAATGGTTAGTCTTTTGTTTTGAATGTGTGAAAGGTTATTTCTTTGCTTTGATAATTGTAAAGGAGACTTCAGTTTTGTGATCTTGAATTTCAGTTTTGCAGATGATATTCATGCTGATGGTTTATCACAGCAGTGTGTCTTCTCTCTAACGCAGACAATAATAAATATAGCTGTGGCTTGAGGAAAGCGCTTTTTTTTTTTTTTTTTTTTGTCTCTGTAGAAATACTGCAGCACAGTCCAGCTTGATTCTGGAATAGACTACAGGAAACGAGTGCTTCCTACTGCTGGAAAACTCTACTACCTGTAAGTTTTTATCTATGATATGGTATTTGCCCTCTCTTTCTTTCTTACTAGCCAATGATTTCCTAGTCAATGGGAAATGAAAAATGTATAGTAGAATTAGCAGAGTGTGACTTTTCCTTTCTTTGCCTTCTGGTCCATTTTGTTCAGCAAACCGCCTTCCATTATGCCTTGATATTAACTTCATTAAACTACATTTTCAGTATCCACATGAGCATCATTTATAATGTGTGACTGAATAAAAACTAATTAGATTTTTTGGGGAGGTGTGGTGTTTGGAGAACTGAAGTGACAGATGGTTAGAAAGTAATGAATATCCTCTTGTAAGAGATTGCACAATTCTCTTATAATAGAAGAACATCCTTATTGTATTTAAGTAATTAAGTATTTATAGAAATCCAATGACAAGGATTCATTTAATGTTGGGTGTTTCGAGTGCTGTGGATTAAAAAAAACCCAACACCCTCCTATTTTGACAGATTGTTTCTGTTTATCATGACAAAATTTCTTTAGCACTTTATTCTATATTTGCAAATAAATATATTTAAAAATACGCTCACAGTTGTGCTTGTGGTTGCAGCATATATCTGCCTGATAGAAACATCCTCTCTTCTTTTTTAAAATACTTTGAAACCTTTGCATTGCAGACATTTTTCTATCTCGTATTTGCTCTTAGAGTATTATTTAATCAATGACAACCTGAGCAAGGCAGACAACAATAGCTTAAAATGAGATTTATAACCATTGTATCTTTCAACATGACATACAATATTGATTTAAAAATTAATGTTTCCATTAAGAAAGGTGCAGTATTTTCATCGATGTGACAGACATTTGAAACGGCGTATGTCCCTATCATTTTATAATAAAGTTAGAAATTGCAGTTGTTTGTCTGGAAGGAGGAGTACTGCATAGTAGAATTACAACAGGTAACTCTTTCTGCTCCTGGAAGGAAACGACAGGATTTTATACATGGAAAACAGGTCAAATGCAGGTTCTGTGTCTTCAAACAGCGTGACTGTGTGAACTCAAGAAAAGTAACTCTTGTTCTATATTCTTGCCTGGCTTCACGTTCTTTAAGTTTTGCAGTGTCTGCTTGGAAGTACTGTTTGAAGTCGCCACTGTTACCTCAATTGCTCATCGTGGCTCTTGTTTTGATGTAAAGGCTACAAGATGATCTACATCGCTGTCCCTCCTTCTGTCTCTGCTTCTCGTGCCCCTTGCACTCTACGACTATTTGATAATTGTGGAAAGCACCTATCATATTCTTTTCTCACTGTCCATGCCCTGAAGAAAGGAAGGAACACATATGTGGTTTCTAGCATGTAGCAGGCTAAACATGGTACCTATGGCATCAGCTCTCAGAGGAGAAGAAATACAAACAAGCCCCAGGAGTAGTACCCAGCCTACGTATTTCATGGTTGTTCTGCTGTAAAAGTTGTGATCAAGTGAATGGCAGAGATTGGCCTCCCTCATGTTCTGTCATTGATGTGCATTACCCCTAGAACTTGTATAAATCATTAGGAAGCAGTGGTGAAAAAATAATTTTAAAAGTCCCATAGCTATCAATGGAAATAAGATACTTCATCATCCTTTCTTTTTCTGAGGTAATCTCATTTGTTCTTCTATTCAAACTTGTTCATTGGAGCTTTCAACCCTGCAGAACTAGTGTGATACGTGGGGATTTTTTTTTGTTTTATTTTAAAAGTAGGTACTATACAGTATTTTGCTACAGATTTTTGAAAATTATTTAGCAGTCTTGCCCCCAAAAGAAAATGTTATTGTCCAACATGTTTACATTCCCCCATTAATAGTTATAGTGTTATCACGATTTTTTAAAAATCCTCTTGATGCTTCATAATTTGCGTAATCTTTTCTTCATTTAAAATATGCAGCTAAGGGTTGCTTAAAACTGTTCCATACTCATCTGAAAGCAATCAGTGTAATACAATTACAAGATTCCCGATCAAAGCAACTTCCTTCATCTCAGTCTCAGGTGTCTACTTTCAGAACAAACTTTATTGGCAATTAGGTGCAAAAATCCACCTAGGTGTCATATTTGTCTCTTTCTCCTTGTAGCCTTTACATCAGACTTCTTGATAGTTACATGCACACGTGTACATACTCTTTTTTTTCTTTCCCCCCTTTTGTGGCTTTTTTTCTGGTTTTGTCTGTTCCTTTTCATTTGTCATTTTGTCAGAGGAAAGCAGCACACAAACACAAATATTGAGAGAGACTTCTTTTTTTTGAAGTTACAATTTTATGTAATCTCCTGTTCAGGAAACATTTTTTAGAGTGTTTGAAAACACTTGCAGAAGTTTGTTGGTTTGTTGTTTTGGGTTTTTAAATTCTTTGTATCTACAAGGTTTGCTAACATTAAGCTTGAGCTAAAAAGTAGTTCTGCTCTTAACATTTTTTAAGGTGCTTATAGCCTAATAAGCAGGAAAGTAATAGTGTAACATGCTGATCATCACTTGTCGTTTAGAGGAGGTCTAGAACTGTGTGAAGCAATGCAACTAGAGTGCATCCGTGATCTATAAAAGTAGACTTTTCACACCAAATGAGGTCGTACAAACTTCAGTGAAGCCC
Organism: Podiceps cristatus; assembly: GCA_000699545.1. Taxonomy (NCBI): domain Eukaryota; kingdom Metazoa; phylum Chordata; class Aves; order Podicipediformes; family Podicipedidae; genus Podiceps; species Podiceps cristatus. The sequence goes on along the minus strand of JMFS01055673.1, from coordinate 5,438 downwards.
TCTGTATCCTAGTTCTAGTTTATTGTCTACTGTAGCATTTACTATTTTGAGTTTTTAAACTCAGCTAGAAATATTGTTTATCTTTAAGAATGAAACACAGGAAGTTGGCCCTCCAACCCATTCAGTAACCAAAAATATTCTCTAATGAGACTGATTTATAACTCTTGTGGCAACCAGAAGATTAATATAAACTTTATTTCAGCTCCCAGCACAGATACTTTGCATTTTTGCTGTCTGTGGTTGATCTTTTCCCAAATAGTACTGGGGACAGAGTGGGGGAAACTGGTAAAATTACTAATGGTAATGCTGGTATTTTGATCATGCTGGTATTTTGAATTTCATAGTTTAATTTTGCAAATTGTTTGATCAATACCATCAGTTGACTTGATTTTTTTTTTTTTTTTCCCTCCAGAAAGCTGCTCCAATATTTAATTTCACAAAGTCCCCTCTCAGAAATTTCAAAGGATACTTCTTTAGGTGCTTGACTGCCTTGCCTTGTCTATTTGCTCTTATTTTGCATGCAAGATAGAGCCAGAAGCCTTTTTTCTCATTGTGTACACATAGTGTTAATGGATCTGCTCTGCCTGTATTGCCTCATTACTGGAAACAGCTCAAAACACAGAAGTCTTTCAGTGTATGCAAATAAGGCAGAATCATCTACCTGAGAGTTAATATTCTCTACTTTTAAGTGTATTCTAAATCTAATGTTTGTATTTAGAGCATAACATCCTGTTCTCTTTTTTATGGGCAAAAAGCTAAGCAGGCTCAGGCAGCTGTTTGATGTTGGCTTCAAGTGTTATTAATTTCATATTCTATTATTCTTTTCACTGTAGCACAAGTGAAGCTGATGTGGAGGCTGTCATGGATAAGTTGTTTGATGAGCTGGCTCAGAAACAAAATGATTGTACGTAAGTTAATTTCTCTTGAAAGAGAATACATTTAGAACACAATGCCCAATCTCCACTGACCAATTAATAAGTTCCATTGCTGTATATGGGTTGATGCCACACTCGAGTGGCAGTCATTGTATCAGCATTTTGTCTAATTTATGTGTTGAATCATGTGCTATTATTCATCAAGCTATGCATTTCCTATCTGTAAGAGATGAATTTTATAGTAATTATCCAGAGAAGATTGAGTCTTTGTTCATGTTCCCATAGTAACTAGACCAAGGATTCTAAAAGTGCAAGGCAGAGAGCTGAGGCTGAATAAAGCGTGTGGAACCATTGCAGACTTCACATTTGAAGAGCTGTGCGACAGAGTGAGTACCCTGTCAAATCTAGATCCGTTAACGCTCACACTTTTCACAGTTTAAAAAACAAAAAAACCCCAAACCACGAACAAACGAACGAAAAACCCACCAAAACCCCAAAACACAAATCCCAAACATAAAAACTTGCTATTTCCCCCGAGTTGTACTAAATTAAAAGGTGTTTTTTTTTTTTTAAACTTGGCAGAAAGATTTTTGAATTTAACAGGAAGAAAAAAGCAACAAAACCCCCAAAAAACCCAACTCCCAAAAGAACAATAATAATTTTCTTTTTAATGATACAGTAAATTCATTCTGAAGTATATCACAGATTGCTTTCAAAAATCCTAATACAGTATGTGCCTGGGCTAACATCATTGCTGGAATATTAGTAGTCATATCAATATGTAAATAGCATTCAAATACTATTTTTAAAATCTGGGGCTTTAGTTGATACTCAAGCAAAGGAGCAGTAATCCTGGCACCACTAGAGTAAAGCTGTTGTTGCATGCTTTAGTTCTGACAAGCTGTACAAGGGCTGTTTAGACTCAGGCCTTCTCAGAATTTGCCAAATTTTGCTAAATACTTCCAAATTCTCTGTTAAACATGTGGGATGTGATTCCTGAAAAGCTCTTTGTATATGACTACCAGTGGGTTTGAAGACAGTGCCCCAGAAGTTGCATGGTACTTCAGTGACCTCTCTGCTGACACCTGAAGTTACTCTTAAATTATCACAACTCTAAACTGGGCTGATAGCACCTTTAATTCAGGAGGCTGGCCAGTCCTTTGGTTATAACATTGTTTTCACTCCCTTGTAGCTACCAAACAAATAACTGGTGAAATTCCGGTTCAAATAGTTAAGTTTCAGACTGTAGGTTTTAGGCTTTCTTGATTTTTAGATTCAGATAAAACCAGTTAGCCATTTGTGAGAATGGAGATATGTCATGGATAGAACCGCTTGCTTTTCACTATAAGTTTTTCAGAATTTTTCTTTATTGTGCCTCTTAATATATCAGGAAACTATACTGTCAGCAGACACTTGTAAAGTCCTTTAGTCCAGTAAATGCCTTACATACTTAAATGGGATGATAAATTGCTTCTAAGGTGACGTGCTCTGGTAGCTTACATGGAAGTGGCCACTGCCTTGGGTCTGAAGGTTCTAATCTTGTTGAAGAATTACGTGGGTTTCAGGCCATCTTGGTTAACAGAGCTGAGGTGCTTGGTTTGCACTCAGACCAAGTAAAGAGAATCCTTGTGAAATGTTAAACATCATTTAACAGTATTGTTTTTAGGTTGATCACCCAGGACTTGGGAAGTATGCTGTCTCAATTCAGATAACTTCTGCAGATGTGTTATGATAGTCTCTAATGGAATAATCCCATGCTTAAAACTAAAACAACACGACAGACAAGTGCTTTTCTTTAACAGCTTCCTCGGTTATCGCTTATTGTCTTTGCATATGCCTCCTTTAATTGTTGCATACAATTATTTATTTTGCCATGATTTTTATCTTTGGATCACTTCATAGGTAGAGAAGTATAGTCATGAGCTTCAGAATTGTCCCATTACATTTGGATAAATAGCTTGAGTTGCCTCTAATGTTTTTTTTTCACAAATGTAAACTTTCATAGTACTTCATAGCAATAGTAGAAAATTCCCATTGGTATAAGCTGTATTTAAGACCTCGTCTGCCCTATTGCTCCATTTGCCAACCCATTGCCTTTAAAATCTGCTAAAAGGCAAAAGAAAAATTCAGTTGTCAAACCATGAAACCATGTTCCTTTTCTTCATGAAATCTTTTAACTGTTCGATGGAAAAAATGACACATGCAGTATCTTTTTTTTAACAGTCATAATGGGATGTCATTCCCACTGATGCCACGGAAGAAAAGGAAGGATAGGTAGGATCCAGAAGAGTGCACTGGTGGTTTGTAGGCAAAAAACCACCAAAGTCAGGAGACGTTCAACATGACAGGAAGTATAAAGTCATTCATATATATTCAAGTAAGCTGGCTAATAGTGGAAACTCTTTGTGGAGGGATAAAGCAGAAAGAGACGTAGCTACAAGGTATTTGATACTGCTTGTGGTACCAAATAAGTTGACAGGCATCATAAATGCAACTATTAAGAAAAAGGAAACTAGGAGGCTGAGAATGATGCAATGAAAAGGAAGATCCACAAAAGAAAATACTGGAAGGGAATTTGTTGGCTAGAATGAATCATCACGTTTCTTTGTGCAGGACACGGGGACGAGTCCCGCGGGAAGGCGTATCATATGAAGGGACACAGGGTGGGGAATCTTCTCAGCTGCAGCCTGTAGCAACCAGGAAGGGGCTTAACTGACAGCCCAAGGAAGGTGTCCTAGGTAGATAAATGCAATCTAGTGTCGTAGGAGCCAATTAAACGTTTAACAGAATTGAGAACAAGATTTGCAGTTGGTTTTATATCTGTGTGAGACCTGGTGGCAAGCGTGATAAATGGGATATTCCCATTAATGGGGAAAAATGAGATATAATGGATATTATTGAAACGTTGTGGGACAATTCATAAAATAAGAATCTGAAATCAGTGCTTACAGCCTACTTAAGGTCAGAGTGGCTAAAAGAGGTGGAGGACGGTATGCAACGTTAAAGGTGCTGGTACTTCCCATAAGTTAATTAATACAAGGATCTTGAATTCATATCAATCAGTCTACTAATTAGAAAACCCAGGAGGGTAGTACTCATAGGGGTCTGTTGCAAATGGCAAATGAGGTGCATTGCTTCTTGAGCACTTGGCTATAAAAAGCATATAAAGAAAAAATACCATTGTACGGGAACTTTATGCTGTAGATGAAATGCAGGAAATGGTAAAATGTAATTAGCCTGAAAATTCTGAATGATAATTTTCTAGCATAAAATGTACTACATCCACTACAAGGTCATTTGGTTTGAGCAGCTTCATGGGAGCTTGCAGTGATGAATTCATCTAGAAATTTGTGTTGCATAGGGAGAGTCTTCTCCCTAACTTTCTAACATTCAGTGTGTCCAAAAGGTACTTCTAACCAGTGAAATTACATATTTGTGTGTTCAGGAAGAGTAATTTCCAAGAGCAAAAGGGAAGCACGACTAAAACTAACTGGTAAGGGAAGTGTAAACAACAAAAAAGAACAAGAAGGACTTTTTGAGGAAGAAGGTAGTAGAAGTATGTCCTGTGTCAATGTTGAGACAGAATCAAATAGTATACAGTGAATGGCAAGTAGGTCTGAAATGTGGGAAAATTAAAGAGAAACTAAAGGTCATGGGCAAATATCACCTCTGCTCAGCTGTAAGACTTTTTGTTGTTAAGTAAAATGGGACTTTTGATATGGTTTATATTATCTGAACATTACTGGCTTATTCTTAGCTGAAGATGGCTGAACTTTTAATAATGATGTGGCAAAAGCAAAAGGCTTTGCAAACAATATTTGTTATGGGTGAAGCAGAATGAAATACTTGTTTCACTATAGGACAGTAAAATAACTTTCTGTGCCCCATGCAAGGTGCTATGTGTACAGCGCTGTGGACTGGTTTATAATCTGCACCAACACACCTGATAGCGTGGTAAACCAGTCTGTTAATAGTTATTGTATGGTAAAAATAGCCTGCAAGTACATTTTGAATCATTTGAGTCCTGGAAACCTAGTCTGATGTCTTTGACAAGTTTTTTAGTTTTGTTAAATATTGGAGTGCAAAAAAAATTCCATAGCTCTGGAAGAGTGCTATTGTATAACAATATTAACAAAAAAAACAAGCAAAACACACGCACACATGGTAACTTGCAAAACTTCAGGTTGTTAGTCAGATTAGTTAGTCCAGAAAGGATAATGGTAAAGCTGGTTCTGGTTTCACACAGTACATAAATAAAGAATGGAAATGAAATGAAATTATGGAAAAGGTGGAGTTCTGTAGATGCTCTTTTTACTAAGAAACTGGCATTATACAGAGTCAAGAAAATATGTTAAATGAACTGAGAAGCTAGTTAACTAGCACATAAAAGAACAAAAGAATTATTACTGAAAGATTGTTGTTGGGTGTAGCATTTTTAATGAGGACATTTTTATACCAAGCCTAGTACAACTAGTTTTTTCCTCCAGCAGTTTTGAATGTAACATAAATGCTAACATGAATTTGCTGTAAATACAAAGAGTGGTGCTTGGCAGGGCTGGGGGG
>JMFS01055670.1:0-15589 GCA_000699545.1 Podiceps cristatus | reverse complement strand
CCTGTAGCCATCAATAGCTACATTCCAGTCGATCCTGAAGTACTTTTCAGATATCAGCTTTAAAGAGAAAGTGGGATATATTTTTTATATGGTTCATCCTTGCGTGGTGATGAGTCCCCCGGGACAGGTCTGATTATATGATTTCATGGGGGGATGAGTCCGTCAGGGCTGTAAAAGAGGTTAACCAAATTAGCTGCAGACATCCCTAAGCAGCTGGCAGTTGGAACTGGAAGGTGCTGGGATCTCCCTATATACTGTTTCTCACACTCACTCAGTGGTGAATACTAGCAGGTGCTGGTGGAGACAGTGTGCTGGGCTAGATGTGCCTTTTCTTAGATCTTTTGAGCAGTGCTTATATGTTCATGCTTGTGCTTAAAAATGAAAGCAGATATGGGGATCAAATCATGAGTTTCCGAAGTGCCATGTGATTGACATGCATGGTCGGTTAAATTGTCCCTGTGGTGTTATATGAGCAAGGTACTTTCTGGAAATAGCTTTTTACTATGCTGGTAACTGTCAAACCAGAGGTTATAATCTGCGTGCTAATTTGTTGTCATTTATGACAAACCTTGCCATAAATATTTATCTATGCTCCAAGAAGTGTCTAATGAGATAATGTGCCTCTGTTGCAAAAAATCCTCTTCCAATGCTACTGAATTGTATGAATATTTAATCACCTACTGAGCACTTGAGAAGCCCAGGGTCTTCTCTTCAGAAAGTTGTTTGTATCTAAAAGGATCTCTTTGTATTTTTTCCTGCAGCGAAGTTAGACTTACCTCCTTGGTGCATTTAGGGAGGGACATGTTACAGTGGATGACTTAAGCTTGCATATAAAACCAGATGTAATTAATAACCCTGTTCACGTCCTAAGAATGGTTTCTCTCCTCATAAAAGCCTGGTGATTTTGCCAACAGGCTAAACATTGTGTCTGTTCACAATTACGTGTCTTTTTTTTTTTTTTTTTCCCCATGGTCGTTTATTTGGAGTAGAAGAGGAGATGGCAGGGAAAATTCAGATTGCTGAGGTCAAATCTGTGCCTAAATACTAAGTTTAATGGGAGTGGGTGTCTGAATCTTTCAGGCTCTGTGGAAGCTCTCTCCTTTCTCTTTTAGGAAGCAGTCAATTTCTAAAGAGTTGTTGCTCTGAAACATTGCCAGCCTTGACCTGTTGTTGGTCACCCTTCCACCGAGGTGCTGTAGGTGACCCAGCCCTCTGCCTGTGCAGTACAAAAGGGGTATAACCATGACTGGCTTGCTGCAGGCCTTTAGGGCTTGGTGCTGCTGCAGGCTGAACGGAGTTCGTGTCTGTCCCAGCGTCTCTGTGGTTGAGCTCTGGAGGAGCAGCAGCTTGCTGGTAGCTTGTGTCACTCCGGGTGGTTCACAAGTCACCTGTTGAGGACAATGCTAGCAGAGGTTTGACTTTGCTGCATGCAGGGTGGTTTTGCTGGAGTAATGGAGATGAAGTGGGACAGCATCGGCGGTGCCAGTGTGCTGGCTGTGCTGATGACCAAGGTGGTGGAACATGGTAGATTTTTATTGTAGTGCTTTGGTTGTTTCTTGGAAACCCATTACTGTAATTCCTGAACACTGTGTATCCTTCCATTTAAATATGATGGAAAACACTTTGGTAGTTTGTCTGTACGCTACAGCTTCAGGAATTGGGCAGTACGCTTGTATCCTTGACTTTGCTATAATCCTGCATTTAGGACTTTTTCCTTGCTTTCCCAGCCCAAAGCTGTGATCTGTGCCTTTGTTCCATTTGCAGATACACTATTTGAGAAATGGGTTTATTTTACTTTTTTGTATGTCTCTTCCTTTCTAAAGTGTTTTGAGAGCTTTGTCTGGGAAAAAAACCCACCCTGCAAGTGTGAAGTATGTGTTGTAGTATTGAGATGTGTTCAGTTCTGTGAATTTCAGTTCTTCCATGTTGAAAATTAGGTTGAAAATGCCAACAAATACTGCAACTGGGTCATATCAGTCTGAATCAAAAAGTAGGCACAGCTCTGAGTGTTTAAACCTGCATTTCAAACACTTCTCACTTTCTGCAAGACAGCAAATATTCAGACTTAAGTAAACATTGTATTGGCACAGCACCGGTTAGTGTTAATAAATCTGTTTAGAGAGTTCCCAGAGTGGTACTCACTTTGGTGGTGATTTGGGTATTGATATTTTTGAAAAGACACTTGAAAAACTTCGGAGCTGCCATTGCCACATCACACTGGCAGAACTGCTATGAAAACGTGTCGGTGTATTTTGAATACTTGTCCAGTTGGTTTTTGTCCTTTTTCAGTTGGGGATGGTGAGAGAAGAGAAATGCTTTGTTTCCCCTTCCAGGCAAAACTTGCTTGTCCTGAGCTAGAGGGAGAGCAAACAGGGAGAGTGTTATAAGTTTGTGATAAACCTGCATGCTTGTCAATAAAAAGTGAACACCTGATTATTTTCAGCTGAAAGAAATAAGAAACCTATGCCAGAGTGATCAGGAGCTCATCAAACCTACCTCACCAATTATCTCTGAGCAGTCCCTGTGTTGATGTTCTGTACAGAATATGCTACAGCTGCTTGATGTACTTGTGATACTGATGTCTTGAAAAAATGCTGCAAGCTCACCATCATATTATTGTTTTCCTGTCAGCTCATGCCTGCGGTCCTGGCTGGAACAAGATACGTCTTGCCCCACCTGCAGAATGTCTCTTAATATCACTGACAGCCATCATGCAAGGGAGGATCACCAAAGGGAAAATCTGGATGAGAACCTGGTCCCTGTGGCAGTAGCAGAAGGCAGACCACGCTTGAACCAGCACAATCACTTCTTCCACTTTGATGGTGAGCTAAGCAGATTGGACATCTGAGCTGTTGCCCAAATAAATGAAGGGAACATCCTTCTGTAGAAGGGAATTCTGTCCATGCTTCAGTTGAAACATAAATCATGCTTCTGCTTGCGTTTGTCAAACATGTTTCTTATGCTTCTTTTGCAAGAGTGCAGATAGGCGTCTCTGAGGTTGTCCAGAGCTGCAGAGATTCCTTTAAACATTCTGTACAAGTGCTCCCTTTTTCTTGATTTGTTGTGGTTTGCAGCTTTAATACTGGCATTTATTCTTTGTGTGCCATGTTGCTAAGCAGAATGGGAAATTCATGTGTCCTATTTTGTTAACCAGGTGGCGGTTAATCGGTGACAGTCAAAGAGGAAGAAACCAGACCCACCGTGGTGCAGTCTCAAAGTTGATCATTCCCCTACCCCTTAGCTAATGTGAGGTTGTCAAAAGTCCATTTACCACTCAGTTTCCAAGAAACTTGCAATGCTTGGTCAGGTGCAGAAGTCTGTGGAAGCTTATTCTTAGAAGGCATCATATACCCAGAACAGTTTTACACGTATGTTTGTTTTTTTTGTTTGTTTGTTTGGTTGGTTTTTTTTCCAGTGGTGCGTTATAAGTACTCACAAAGCAGATGTGATTTCAGACCATGACAAGTTCTGTTGTTCTGAAAGAAACAATTTCTGTTGTTTATCTTCAAGGGTTTTTTATAGTGTTGGTATCAGTGTGTGCTTGTCATCCAGTTTCCCAAGTTTTTGATGGCAGTCGTCTTGTTTTCTCAGTAGGCTTCACTAGTGCCATTGCTCAGCTTTGGACTCTGTCCTTGGGGATCTCCCATGATGTAGCTGAGATGCTGCAAACTTCCATAGCAACCCGTTCTTTGTCTGTGCTGCTTTTGCAATCTTTGGAGATTTTGGGAGGAGAATAATGGGCAGAGAAGGGTCGGATGTTTCTAAGTACACTGAGACTGGCTGATAGCTTCTCGCATGGCTCCCGCTTTTGGGGTGCTTTAGGTCTCCAAAGGACATTTATATTTAGAATCCCACTCTGTTTTTTGATAGCTGCCCTCCCCACTGCTCTCCTGTGGTTTGGAGAGCTGCAGAATTACTGTGGAGACAGGAGAAGTGGCATAGAGCAAACCCTGTGTTTATTTATGTGGAAATGCAAAAGGAGGAGGGAGCCAGCCGTGTGTCCTGCGCTGTTAGCTGAAGCACACAATCGCAGCAGTCACTTTGTTCGGTTATTCTGTGTCCCTTTGTAGTAATGTTTCCTCAGTGACGCCAGCCACGTTGAGCTGACCCATTTTGGGACCAGATTCAGCCTGTTTAGAAGCTGGCCTGTTTTTACTAAAATTGCTGGAGTTATTCGTGTATTCCAGAACTGAATTTGACTCTGTATTATTTTATTTGTCCCTTTAATGGGAACATTAGAAGAAGAGATCAAGGATGTGTTGTTTTCTTGATCCTCTTCTGGCCCTCAGATTGTTAAGCCACTATGACTGTGTTTGAAGAAGGTTATCGGCAGTTACTGATTTACTCCAGCCACCTCTGTGTTTGGGAGACCTTAGGGACGGATTGCACTGCAGAACTGCCCATATGCACCTTGTGGAAATGTGAAGACTTATGTTAAGTAAATGTAGAAGTACTTGGCCTGCTGAGAACTTCATATTCTTGCTTGCCTTTCTTGGTGATTTCTTAATTGTAGGGTCTCGAATCGCCAGCTGGCTGCCCAGTTTTTCAGTAGAAGTGATGCACACTACAAACATCCTTGGTATCGCACAAGCCAGCAACTCCCAGCTTAATGCTATGGTAAGACTGCTTTAATAGTTCCACCTCGGCCTTCCTTCTGTGTTGGGGGGTGTGGGAGGGAAGGTACGTGTAGATGGAGAACATAAAGGGGATGGAAGTCAAAACAGTGTTTAGATACTACATGACAGTTATTTCTGAGTGAGAGAAGCTTTATTTTAGTGAAGTTAGGGCTATATGTTGTTTCAAACATGCAAACATAAAAGAACAGATCTGGACATAGGTAAATGAGGGAGAGAAAATACCTGTACTTTCTATGTAGACAGTCAGACTTTTTCTCAGCTTGCTTAGTGCAATTTCCTTAGCTTTTTTCCAGTACTTATCTTCACTCACAACTTGCAGTAACAAAGGGGGTGAGTCTGTAACCAGAGAATTTAGCTCTTTGTCAAACGGTAACTGATCAAACCTATTCTATAGCTTTTGATTTTTTTTTTTTAGTATTTATTTTTAATAGCTCTAAGCTCCAGGATAGCTTTTACTGTTTGAGTGTCTGTCAGTCTGAGATGAGGCTTTTTGTAGCACAGTAAACTCTTGCTGAATCATGATGATATGGGAGTGTGGAGGATGAAATCCCAGGCTTATTGACTTCGTAAACACTCTAATATAGTACAAAAAGAGAAGGATACAGCCTCGCGAAACACGCTTAGCTCATTTAGTTTGAGAAGTGCTGTTTCCTTTGAGTTTTTAAAGCTACTATGTGCTATAGCATGTTAATAAATGTTCAGTGAGATACCTTGTGAAAGCGATGACGTGTTCTGAATGTGAGATCTCTCTCGTAGCCTTCACTACTGTTTAAGGCCCAACAGCATAAGGCTGCAAGTTTCAGGAGGTTTGAGGCAGGGTGAGCAGGGAGCGGTAAGGTGTTGGCAGGTGATTTACTTATTAAATGTGTAGGAACTCTCCATCTAAGGTCAGTTTAGTTTTTCTTTTACTGGACACAGTGACACAAATGGGCTTTTGTTAAGGATAATTAATGATTTCTTAGCATTGTATATTATTAAAAGTACAGTAGCAACTTATATTAAAATGCCTACTTTAATGGAAAGGCCCAGGTTAGCAGACTAGTAAAGTATTACACATTTTGAATAGAAAATAAGAAATTCTCCTTTGTGTTACAGAATAAAAACCTAGGGAGGTGTTTCAAGGGAAAGGCCAGGGGCTGAAATGCTACATCAGTTGCTTTGGTCACAAGTTAGTACAATGGAGGGTTAGATCTGCTGTACTTGCGTGTGTTTGAACTTGCTGTCAGCTGGTGTATAGTTTTGCTTTGCTCTCAAAACTCCTTCTGCCCTTATGTTCTTCTTGTTGTTGTTCTCATTCCCCTTCCCCATAACTTTCAGCGTTAGTTAAAATACAGATTTCAATATTTAATGAAGTGTAGCTGTTGGACTTTAAAAACATATTATTTGTCTGCCCTCTTACTTTTAATCTATTTAATTTGAATATTATTTAGGTGACTTGAAATGAAATAATAATGAGTTCCCTGCCAACTCAGTTTAATTTACTTGAGCTTGCAGACCCTATTAAACTGGTTTGTAGGCAGAGTGACAGGAGAGAGGAGGCCATTAAAACTTATTCCATTTGTCCTTACCAGTACCATATTAGAACATGTCTGGCACAAAGAAAAAGAATATTTTTTACAGTGTTGATCTAACTTGCAGTCACTCGTGAATTTTGTATAGATCTCTATTAGAGGCTGCCATCAAAAGAGGGTTGGGAAGCTTTTGAAGTCTTTGTGCGTCTGCAAGTATTGTTCAGGAATCTAAATTTTCAGGACCATGTGGTATCTCCATGCAGTTTTACTCTTGGCTTCAATGGAGTCAAAATACTGCCCTGTAAGTCAATGCCAGCATGGGCTTTTCTTTCTCTTGTTTTTCTTTCTGTGTGTGGGTTATCATATCATATCATAAACAGCATCTTGGAGCTGTTCATTTTTTTCCCCCTCTCTTTCTGTTGAGATATTACCAGCTAACTTTTATTTACTGCTGATACTGACTGTATAAACCTTTGGTTTTTTCTCCAGGCCCATCAGATTCAGGAGATGTTCCCTCAGGTTCCTTATCATTTAGTTCTACAGGATCTGCAGCTGACTCGATCCGTAGAGATCACCACTGACAACATCCTAGAAGGGCGCATCCAGGTACCTTTCCCCACACAGGTAAGTCATAAGACCATGCACCCAAAATGAGTGAGTGACTTACCACAGGGCTGAGCCTGTTAATAAAGAGTGAGGGGAATGAGGTGGGTTGAAGTGCTGGTGATTAATGCAATATTATTAGCAACAATAATGCAGCTTAGCTTAATGCAATGTTATTCTTCAGATTTTACCTGTAGGAAGATGTTGCAGTCGGAAGCTCCAAACCAGTTTTAGCAGTCTAGTGTATGTTGTGTCTCCATGTTGCAACATTTGACTCAGTTAGAAAGACTCACAGTGGTGTGTGATTGAGGTATACGCATCTGTTCCTTGCTGTGGCCCTTCGAAGGTGGCCTTTTAATGTATTAGGATGGGTCTTGGGTGTGCTTTAGCATTATCCATTTGTAATACAAGGTCTTTTCCCTAGGAAGGGAAGTTGGAATCTGTCAGCCATCGCCTATAACTTGCCCCGATTGATGCGATTGGACTGCAGGATGCAGTTATATAGTGCCAAATTCTAGATAAAATACCTTGGGATTTGTTTTTCCTTTGTTTAAATCTCTGTAAATGCAGTATATTCAGTCAGGTACCAAAAATGTATTGAAAATGTCCTAGCTAGACTAGAGACAAATATTTGCTCAGTTAAAGCAGCGCTTCTCGGTCACTCTTGTGCAGAGCCTTTAGAACATTTCCAGTTGATTTCTTTGCTGACAGATAATTGAATTGTACCACTTAGGAAGGTTTTCTGCAAAGAAAGTAGTCGGCAAAATGATGCCTTGTTCTTAATTAGTGATAGCAGATTTCAGTAAAGCAGTCTGGGGACAATGTTTCTGTTAATAAGAATATTGAATTCTGGTTTTTTGCACATCAGATAGTCTTGTTATCTGGAGTCTGTGTGTGGGGAAGCAGAGAGAATTCTCTTTCAACACAGTGCATTCTGTTTATTGCTAACTTAGCTGTTTCTAAATTGAACGTGACACGTGATGTTGCAGAGGGCAGAGTTTGAATGTGTTCAAAGAACTCATTTTTGTTTTGCCATGTCACACACTGTATTAAACCCGTGATGTTTGCATTTCAGCGTGCAGATAGCGTTAGACCTGCATTGAACAGTTCTGTGGAACGGCACAGTACTGATCAGGAGGATACTGAAACTGTCACCCAGGTAATTTGGCATAAAAATGGGCAAAAAGCACAATTAGAAGCCGCATGGACAGATAAGTGCATTTGGTTCCATCGCAGGTCAGGTTGGTGGCAGCCCTTCCTTGCTTGTCACACCAGAACTGACGTCAGGCAGCTGAAGTAAGACTTTGGCGTGATGCTCCTGTAAAGAATTATCCGTGTGCTTTTCTTTGTCCTCCTTGAAGGAAAGTGCTCTCAAGTGAAACAAAGAACAGAAAAAGAGCGTGTCTCGGTTCACGTCTGGTCAGGGGTGTGACCATCTGTGGAATATGAAGAGCAGGATGCTTTGCTCTTTCCTCTTCCCACACTGTATGTCTGCAGACACTTCCTTTAAAATGAGTAGTAGTTCTCTTTGGGGTCTAAGAATTCATTTGTTCTGGAGGAAGCACTTGGAGACATGGGGAGCTTCCATGTGAATGGAGTAGGATGCAAACAGGAGCAAGAGATAACAGCCCTTTTTACATACAAGGCACAAGAATAGGTTTTGCTGTTTTTCACTAAGGGCTGCTTTAAGCAGCACGTGCTAGCTAAAATGTGGCAAGAAGAAAAAAAATCGTGCTCAATTTTTAAGAAGCTCTTTAAATGCAAGGGGGAAGGGACATAAGCCATCATCATTTCCTCTGGGTGAGACTTAAATTTCCAAACAGCAGATAGATGCAACTTCACACTTTATGTCCCAGTCCCCGAGAGACCCCATGGTGACTCTAGTTGCTTAGGCTGCAGCCTTAGAGTAAATTTTACAAGCTTTCCATCTCTTTTCTTTTTTTTTTTTTTTAAATCCACATACCCACTGACAATCTTTGTAGATCTCCAACAGCAAGTGGCAGACCCGTTAGAGTTCTGCTTGTTGGAAATAACACTTCTTGGGGAGCTAATGTGCTCAAATGAAAGCACCCTTCTTCATGAGTAGCGTTGGTTTTCCTCTGTGCCATACGTCATGTTATGACTTCATTCTGTCTCGAATTCAAAGGTCTTGAGGTAGAGAGAATGACTGATTTCTCCCATGGAATGTAGCTTATGGTTTTGGGGTGTCAGTGCTGACATAAGGGTAGTTGAGAGACATCTCTGAGCATAGTGTAAATAGTGTTCAAGGCTTGTGAGATAATGCTCTGAACATTGGCAGTTTCTAACAGCTCTGGCCTGTACACTTAGTAAGCTGCTGTGCACATACTTTCCTCCAGTTGTGCATTGAAATGCCGATGCTTCCAGCAGTGTGCATGGTGCTCTGCATGCTCGCTCTCCATCCCTGTCATATGTGCCCTCCCTTCCCTCTTTTCTGACTCTGCTGTTGTTCCCTGTAAGAACAGATCCCTGAACAGCTATAGCTACTTTCTGCAGGCTTGTATTTTCATGTGCTAAAATGTATTTAAGGATTATCTTTTAAATTTTTTTGTGTGTGTTTAAGTGTTTCTGTAATCCTGGGTGGAGGTGGGGTAGGACTGCTCAGACCTAACTAGTAAGCTGTCGTTACAAAGCTGAAACTTGCCTGGTGCAGCTCTTGCCCCATCCTTGAGAATCCAGTTTATTGTCATTGCCTAAGTACTTGGTAACTCTAGAGACACTTCTGAGGCATCCCATGGCTTTCACAAAACAAATTCTTTTTTTTCTTGCAGACTGAAGGAGAAGTAGTTTCTATAGTGTACAGGTTTCTGCATCTGAGATCCTCTCTCATGGTTGGTCATAACCTTTACTGCAATTAGTCTTGATATTTTTGTCTCTAAAACCTCCTCAGTAACCACTGTTGTGCTCAGATAGAGAAATGGGCTCTGGGTATTGATTTTTACATCTTTGTAATGTTAAGGAAAAAAAAAATTAGGTGAGCTAGCTTGCATCTGCTGGTGCAAATGGCTCAGGGGAAAAAAAAAAAGTGATCTTGTCTGAACAGCAGCCATAAGGAGTGCACTCTTCACTGCTTTACTCAGCAGAGCTTCCCCTCTCCGTGTCCGCCTGCCTGGTAATTGGAAGCAGCAGTCACGTTGCTCCATACCTGTTCTGGGTCTGCCCGGCTTGTCCTGGCCCCGGGTAAAATCCGTGGGAGCATTCTGTGGGGCCCTCACTTCCTCCTCTGGGAGGTGGCGTTGCTTTGAGGCAGTCCAGCGGTACCCATCATGTTATCCCAGTGCATTAGTGTGTGCTACGGGGAGCCCTTCCCCAGCACGCTGGAATTTACGGGTTTTGCTGAAATGGGCTGAAGGTATACTTGTGTTTGAGGTTGTGGTGTTCCTGCTGCTCTGGCTTGGGCCTGGCGTTCCTGCTTGGTTCACCTAGTTGATGGGAAGTAGCATTTGTTTTGGTTTTGGCTCTCTGGAGGCGTTGCGTCAGGGAGATGGCGTTACTGGGATGTCTCTAGGCCTTTGGAATGACTCAGCTTGTCAGCTGCTGAAACCCCTGCGTTGCGTGCTGTGTAGCTGCTGAGCACGGGCTGTGGGACTTCAGCAGCCCCTGGCGCCACGTAACCGGCTGTCCAGGCTCCCGCGGCTGGGACACCATCGGCCCTGAACCAGGCGGTCGGAGCTGACTTGGCTAATACCTCTCTGATGCATCCTACTGGTTTGGGTAATCCTCCGGGACACCCAGCGATGGCTAAACCCTTAAGCCCTTCATTGAGGTGATTTGTTTCTTGATGCTACCGCACTTAGTAACATCTTGCTTTTCCATCGCAGAGCAGATCGGATCGTATATGGCAGGATGTGATCAGGGTATGCTGTTTCACCTGTGCTAGTTCACCAGCATCGTCATTCATCAGCTCAATTTTCCCGTTAGTGTTGTCGGCCAGCTGTCAAGGGTGAAGAGGTACTATGCGCAGGGCTGCCAGCTCCTGCTATCGAGGCGCCGTGCTTGGGACGCCTGCCAGCCTTGCTCCGGCAGCCCGAACACACGGTCACGCGGGTGCTGCAGAGCCCGGTGAACCGAAGCCTCGTAAATTCCCTTCTCAAGCACGCATCCTCTTTGCAAATGCATTTGCTCTTTCCTTAGTGTATGGATTTCTGCTTTTTCAACTCTTTACTGTTGCGTTGCTTGTCAAGTCAGCTGCAGAATCTGACTATTTCAAATGCCCCATTTTCATAGAGCATTAATTATGAGTAATTAATATTTGTCTCTGAGATTACTTTCAAACATGGCATAAAAGATACAGCGTTACAGACTACAGGCTCTTTGAACATGTTTTGAAATAGCTTTATTATCTATTTTGATCGGGGTTTTCAAAGGAGCCCAAGGGAACTGGGTACAGCAGGTGAGAGTCTAGTTTCTTCCAGTGCCTCAGAACGTGACGAGAGTTCTTTGTAGCTTGTTGATTTGATGCAAAGAAGCCCTGTTAGCAAATTTTGTAAAGACTTGTGACTTCCTTTTGTCTTAGACTGAGAGAGTGCTGCTTGAACTCAACTCAAGACTGGAAGAAATGGTGGAATTCAGCGAAATGGAAGCAGAGCCTAGTGAAGCAGAAGATTTTGAGGCCAGGGGAAGTCGCTTTTCGAAGTCAGCTGATGAAAGGCAGCGCATGTTGGTTCAGCGGAAGGAGGACTTGTTGCAGCAAGCTCGAAAGTATGTTCCTTCCTAAAACTCCAGCCTGGCCACTCAGTTATAGTCCCCCAGAGGGGGTTTCAAATGGATTATGACCACAGAGAGCCTGGGTTGATGAAAAAAGTAGTAAGGGGAATTAATACATCTATCACAGCAGGATCAGGACGCTGTTTAAGACAACTGTCGCCAATAAGCCCAGCTCTGAAATAGCGTCATGTGTCCCATCATATACACAGCTTCCAGAGTGGTTGTTCCAAAGCTCTTTGAACTAGGCGGATGATTTCTCCAGCCTCAGTGGGCTTTAGTTTGAGCCTGTAACTAGTGAGAATGCATTACTTGTGCCTCAGCCCGTCTCCTGGCACGGCTGTTGGCCCGCCCATGCGCAGTCGTGGCTGGAAGCGTTTTTTCTCTTTCCAAACACAGAGAGAGCGTCTTCGGTGCGAAGCAGCGTAGAGCTGACAGACGACCGCTCACCAAAGCGCGCCAGGAGCTCGCGACCGGGACATCACCCCCGCTGAAGGGAGAGTGACGAACTTTGTTTCTTTTAGCCCAACTAGTAATAGGTGCCATAGGTAGAACTTTTTTCACACGCGTTCCAGTCATGTTGGTGAACTTTACTAGCATCCCGTTGCTGATTAAAAAGAGAAGGAAAAGCGCCTTAGTGGTGCAGAGAAAACTCTTCAGCGTTTGTAACAAATGTTGTCCCTTCCTTTGTATTGCAGGGAATATACTGAGAGGGTCCATAAAAACTGCATTGTGTTATGGGTCCTCTGGTGTTACCAGGCTACCTATGTTCTCTCTTTTTTTTTTTTTTTTTCACTGAAATGCCTTTATATAAATAACTGGGGGTATGGCACCTTTTAAGCGTTTGTCTATGAAGAGCCTTGCTCCTACAATAATTTTTCCTTTGCGTTCAAAAAATGTCCTTTAGGGAGATAAAGTATTTTTGTCTCACTGCTTGAAGAGCTGTGGAGAGGCAAACTACTATATTTTGTCACTAAGTGTAGAAACTCGTTGGGGTGTTAACTCTGGCAGCTGCTTCCTTGTAGTTTTGCCTTACCTTCCGCGTCACAGCCCTAGTGCCCCTTCTGTCAAAGGCTTCCTCGTCACCAGGGAGTGGCTTCCTGGGTGGGCGCTCGCCCGTGGTGGAATAAGGGGACAGAGATTCCGTGACTGACCTGCCACCTCAGTGAATTGCTCCGAGTTAAGAATAGAGCCCCCGCCTTTAGAGCTGGCTCCCTCCCACGGGCACGAGGATCTTGCACAAAACCTATAAGCTTCTGCCAGCTCTGCAAAGTCTATCGTAGGTTATATGGGCTGCTTTTTTTTTTGAGTGCATAGCTTGTGTGCGCTTTTATCAGGATTTTTCCTGCTCTCAGTGTGCCTTGCACCCTGGATGTACCAGTGATGTATTTTCCAGAGCCAAAACGCAGTGGGCTCTGCTCACCCATCCTTTCCTTTTTCCTCTTCCAGGCGTTATTTAAACAAAACCTCCGATGAGGAGCTGACCACAGAGAAGCCCTCCCCTCCGCCCGAGGGAGCCTCCGCCGATCCTGTCACTCTGCGTCGCAGGACGCTCGCTGCCGCCGCCGAACGCAGACTTCAGATGCAGCAAAACTCTTAGTGCTCGTTGCCCCTCCTTCCTCCTCCTCGTGAGCAATGTTGAATAAATAAATTAAATACAAAAAAACCCCTACGCTTTCTATACCAGCAGGAAAGTGTCTTTTCAGAGTTCAGCTGGCTGTGCTGCCGAGCAAGCTGGCTGCCTCTCTGCTGTATAAAGCATGTGGTCTAATAATGTTTAGACAGCTGACAAATTAACCTTTTTTTGTAATATTTTCTATGTGATGTTGATCCCTTCCACAAACAAAAGGCAGTTTCTAAACCGCGGGCTTGATTTCCGCAGCTAGCGTGAGGTATTAGGCTGACTGCGCAGCAGAGGCTGGGGAAGGCGTGTTCCGAACGAGCAGCTGCGGGTGCAGGTCGCGGAGGGCGCTGGCACGTTCGGCTGGAGATCGGGGAGACCTACTCCAAGAGGGAAGAAAGCTTAGAAACTTGCAGCACGCCCTGTGTTAGATGAGCGGGTGCCCACTCTTCGGTCCCTGTTCGTGTCAACAACGAAGGGTGTTACGTAGGCCGCCTTGAAGGGCTGGGGTAGCGTCGCTGGAAAGTCAGTTCTTAGGCTGGACGGAAGTTGTCCAGCTACATAACGCAGCAAAACCAAATTCATGAATTGTGCAGCGGAGCGCCGATTCACATCGATTCCAGCATAGGATAGTTTGTTTACCGTTGCTGGGCTCTTCGGCACTGGCAGACATCTGGCTCTGTTCACTCCCCAGGGCTGCATCATTTTCCTTTGCCTTTTATGGCCAGAAACCAGTGAGAGACTGAGGGGAACCAAATGAAGAAGAGGGGGCGTAAGGCGAGGGCACAGCCCTGCAGCTCAGTGTTACTGTGCGCCGAGGGAGCACGATGGAAAATCCTGCCTGTTCTGGAGCAACACAGATGGGACTTCATGGAGAGAGCTCCAACACCTTGCTTTTTATTTCAGTTTTAACCCTACAACTTCACCGTGACTTTATTCAGCGAGACTGGAGGAACTGGGGCAGCTGGGCCGTGGGCCAGCTGCAGCCCAACCTGCTAACCTCTGATTTTTCTAAAAACCTTTTGACACGAGATCCACTTGAGCCGCCGATGCTAGCTTGCATAGTTGAATTTTACATGGCAGTGACTTAATTTTTAAACTTCTGAAGAGTGAGTTCTAGTATCACCGTCCTTTAGAAGGAGCCCAGTATTATCTAGAGTTGTTGGTAACTTTTTTTACTTTGGTTTTTAGGACATTTGAAGGTGACTTCAACGAGAAGAGTTGCATTGATGTTTAGGTGACAATAATTTATTTCAATAAAACTCTTTGGGAAGCCTTACCTTGCAATGCTATTAGTAAACTTTCAAAGGTTTTTTTTTTGTTGTTGTTTTGGTTTTTTTGAGATCTTTGGTTTTGCTCAGAGCACAGCTGTTTTGTTTTTATTGTTTAAAAAAAAAAACAAAAATAAAATCTTGGTCAGTGTTGGAAATTGTTTGGAAATTTCTGTAATGTGATGTCTCGTGGTCCTGACGTACAATTGGTTCCTAAATGTGGCGCCTGCACTTTGGTCCCCCCTCGGTTCCCCCTTTCTGTCGGGCTGAAAGGGGGCACGGCCACTTCAGGCTGTGTTTAGCAACCTTTTCCCAAGCAGTGGCTGCTACTGGAATTCAGTTGTGCCGTGAATGTGGAAATGGGAGAGAAATGGTGTCTTGAGGGACCGCAAAAATAAAGCTGGGGTTTGAGCTGCCTGGGAAGGGCTGCGAGCCCTCATACATGTGGACAGTGCAGAGCTGGGGTCTTCATTCGGGGAGCAGAGTAGAAGGACCCCTGGCAGGAGAGAGAGGAGAGGAGGAAGCAGCCCGGAAATCCTCCTCGGGGGCTCTGGGTTTCCTGGAGTTCCTCCTCCTTGCTGCATTTCTGGGAGCATTTTGTACACGATGCTGCAAAACGCCCCTTGCTGCCCCTCTGCGGAGGGTCTGCCTGCAGCCGGGGCAGCTTCTGACCCGGATCTGGGCTTGCAAGATCTCCACCACCTCGGCGTGTCCTCGCCCAGCCACCCCCTTCCCGGGGCGGGGAGCTCTGCCCTGGGGAGGTTTCCTTCCCCTCCGCCAGTGCAGAAGGTGAGTTCCCGGTTCCCCGGGGTGAGCTGGGCAGCGGCGCTGCACAACCCACCTCCACCTGCTTCTGCTGCTCTGTGAGCTCTGCGGCATCTTGGCCACTCTGAATTTCACACCCCCCACCCCCGAAAAAAAAAAATCATTATCCCTGTTTTCTTATGTTCATGCTGGCCTGGAAATCCATCCCTCCGCCCCACAGCAGGTAACGGGGAGGGAGATGGTGCTGGAGCCTGCGGTGCATAAACCCCCCTTGCCCAAGATCCTGCAACAGCTCCGGCTGTGGCAGAGATGAGGGAAGGGGCTTGTGTGGGCAGAGGGCGGCTCCTGGAACCAAACCCAGGAGGGGTGGGGATGTCCAGAGATGCCTGGGCTCTTCCTTCTGGCCTTACCACCTCCTCTTGCTGGATTCCTGGCCCTTTCTTCCCTTCGCTGCCCCAG
>JMFS01055669.1:0-13044 GCA_000699545.1 Podiceps cristatus | reverse complement strand
GCCGGCAGCCCGGTCTAACCCCCCTCAGGGTGCCGGCAGCACGAAGGGGTCCTGAGCCCCCGGCCAGCCCTCCCGGTGAGGAGGGGAAAGGGCCTGGGTTTCACCTACAGAAACTGGAGACCTGGCTGGGATCCTCCTCCAGCCCCTCCACGGGCTCTGCTCTTCCGCTCGTGTTTGTGCTGCTCCCCAGGAGCTCCTTTGATTGCACCTCAAGATAAATGCCTCCTAATTGAGCCATTTAGCAGCCAGGCTGTAGCCCCGGGTCAGAGGTCTCTTAAAAGTCTTGTCTTTAATTAGCCTTTTCCCGAGCATCCCGTCCTTCCCTGCCCAGCGGAGGTTCTCTGCCAGAGCGGTGGGGGGAGATGGTGGGGGGCTGTACCCGAGCCCTTCTCCGCCCCAGGCAGTCGGGAAAAAGCATCACTGCTGGGTTTTTTATCTTGATGGAGCCGCTCATCTCTTTGCCTCCCTCCCCTACGGCTTCCCCTTACAGCAGCTCAGAGAGACCCAGGATCTCTGCTGGATTCCCCAGAGGGAAGGTTCAGGGGAAACCCAGCGATTTTGTCCATCACGTTATTTTCCCTGGGCGCTTGAAAAATGTGTAAGTTTGGCACAGATTCATAGCCCCGCCCTTGGCTGTGCGATTCCTCCCACAGAAGAGGAGGGAAAGGTCACCAGCAACCACCAGGAAGGTCTCTGGAAGCTGACTCATCACTCCACCATCTTTGCCACCAACGTGTATCCCCTTGGGATCAGCCCTTTACAGCATCACCCACAAATTCCTGTTGATTCCCCCACCCTAGTGTGAAGAACAGAAGCTGGAGACCCAGTTTCCCACATTACACCATGGCCAGGTGAGGGGCTCAGACGTGGTCAAGGTCAACCCACTGCAACAACCAATGTGGGTTTACGGGCACAGGTCTTGTCAAGCTATCCCGGTATCTTTCCCATGAGATCTCCAACCCAGCTAACGAAGGAAAGAGCTTTAAAACAATAATACAATCCCACAAGGGGCCTGCAGCAGCATTGTGACCTTGAAACCAGAACAATACCAAAACTGGATGATGCTCAGTAAGTCCATTGAAAAATAAGTCTTAAAATATAGTGGTAGATAGGGAATCCACCATGCAAGAGACCCTAGAGGGAGAAAATTGTGGAGAAAACTTCAAATCTCAGTGGTGAATCCTGTGAGGATGTCAGGGACATGCACCTACAGAAGAAAAGGTGGGCCACCCAACAGAGGACATTTTTTTTTTTTTCTTGGGGTGGGGGGTAACACTGCAGGGCCCAGAGGCTAATCTGACCCCCAGGTGAATAAAGAGGCAATCAGAAATTCTGTCTCCAGTTGCAGCATCTGGTGTTGGGGGAAAACACTGGAGCTCTGGGAGAGACCCATCACCTGCTCTACAGCAGAAGATGCCAGGGCTTGCTATGTATAACATGACCAAGGCAGGACTTCATTGGGGAATTAAACCCCAAAATGTGGTCTTTAAGAAAACTTTCATCCAGCAGGTAAGGAGCAGCAAGATACGCAAGCTGGAAAGCTGAAACTCCGCACATTCAGTGTCAAAGAAAAATATATTGGGATGTAATTAGCCATTAGAAGAACTTTCAAAGAGGTTGTAACAGATTTGCTGCTGTTAATTAATTTGGGGAAACTCTGTGACTCCTGCTACGCGGGAAGTGAGACGAGCTGAGCGCAGTGACATAAATACACAAGGCTGAAAAATTGCTGCTGAGCCTGGACCCAGAAATAAGGCTGGTTTCCCTGGTGAAAAAGTACAGTGAATTTGGGTACCCGCAGCCAAAACTGCAAACCTCAGCACTGCAGCCGGCACGCCGAGCTCCCCGGGGCGCCTGGAGCCAAGCTCCTGCCTAAACCCCGTAGGGAAGGAACATCTGGACACATTTCCTGAGCAGGAGCAGCAGCCGAGTTTCTCTCTTTTTGGTCACCTCTCTCTCACAGCTGTCATCCGGCTCCAGTTTTCTCCCACTGTTTGGAATCTTCAACTTCCTTCTCGCAGGAGAGAGCCCTCTGCCAAGTTTTTTGCGGGGCTGGAGAGCAAATGGATGATGTGCTTTGTGTTTCTTTCATCACCTGATGCAGGTAACAAGGAGATGCCTTGGGCTGGAGAGAAGCGAGCAAGAGTGTCCTCAGCAGCTGTGCAATCCCAGGAGCAGAGACCTGGAAATCCTGACAGCCAGAGCCAGCTTCAATGCCTTTAAACAGCCATGAGATGAAAGAGCTCACCAAAGCACGCCTGCAGGATCTGTCCTCCAGAACGTCAGCACTTGCTGCCTAGACTGGGCAACGCACGAGCTAAGTGCCTGGACCACATCTCCCCAAGGCAGCCCTGCACAATACACGCCGCTGCCCAAGGGGCGATGGGATGTAGCCAAATGGGATGAAGCGCCTGCACGTGACAAAACAGACTTTGTCCCAACCCCTTTGCGTTTAATCTGCTGGATGAGAAAACTCACACTGCAGCCCAGCCCTCCCGTGGGGGTGCGTGTGTGTGTGCTTCATGGCTCCCAGCTGGCAGGTGAGCTTACAGCCCTAGTCTGGGAGAAGAAAGTCAGTTTTTCCACCAACCTGCAGCCTCAGCTGTGCTCCTCGTGACCACGCAGGATAAGGAACCCCAGTTTCTACTCCTCAACTGTAATCATTCTCTGCTCCCCAGCCCAAAGCCCTGCTCCAACACCCTTGTAGCACCCATGTAAATTCCTTAGCACCCGTGGCACATAACAGCCCCATGGCCTCACGCTGCAGTGTGCCAGGGGAGATTTTACAAACGCTCGTTTGCAACATAACCCACATCAGAACTCAGCAAACTGACGGTGATGGAAGTCTTTGTGCCATACCAATTCCTTGTGCTCCCATAAGGCCACATGTAGAAAGGTTCTGGAGGTTCCCCAGAACCCCTCGGCCAGGCAGCTTTATTCATCTGCCAAGTAAAGGTGGTGGGGCACAGCCCTGCCACGCTCCTTTCACCACTTCTTTCCGATTTTGCATATGCTCAGCAGCAACACCCCTCAATACCACACAGAGTAAATGTTCCCTACTGAACCCGCTAGGGATAACACATGTTGCTAACAAAACTATGGTCCTTCTCACCTGAAGAATCTGTTCCCAAGCATGTTAACTGATGTGCACTGCACGCGTATTTATCAAAATTCTTTATTTACATTTCAAAATGTAAAAAAAAAAAAAAATATTAATAATGATGTCAATTATTAAATAATTTCTGGAGAATGTCAAGAGCGCAGATCTGTCCTGCAGAGAGGACTGGGGCACTGAGGGAACTGGCTGGAGTTGAAACTGCGTGGAGCCAGCACAGGCCTAACCCCTGGCGAAGGAGCACTGAAATGAAGGAGAGAAGCAGGTCTGAAATGCCAGACAGCCATTCCCAACCCATCCTACAACAGCAAGCCTGTGCAGTGACACTGGGTACCGCTGCAGCCATTTCCAAGTGCTACTTGCTGCATCTGTCAAACCTGAGCTGGGGAGCTCAGGAGTCCTCCCGAGTCTCTGTGCCAGGCATCTGCATCTACCTCTGAACTTAACAACAACAGTGCCTGTTTCTCCTGGCTGATCATAAAGGATCGTGACAAGTAACTGATTTAGCTGTCTGAAGCAGGGCAAGACGAGTGCCATTCTTGTCTACAGGCAGCTGAGGGGCAGCAGGGTACAGAGAGGCAGTTCCCAAGACCTGGCTGTGAAGGTGGCACCAGCCCCCTACCTAGAAATGAAAAGCCTCCAGTCTCAAGTTGTATTTTGGCCTGAGATCATGCACTCCAAATACAAATGATTGGCAAGCCTGGGCCTGAGCACAGCCCTAAAGGGGACCTGACCCATCAGCACAGGTCTGCCCATCTGCAAGATGGTTGTCCTTGTCTTCAAAAGCCTACAAATGCCAGCAGAAGTACCAGGGAAATGAAAGATTGATTACGTTCCCTCATGTCATTTCATCAAATAGTAGGAGCTCCCATGAGTCTGAAGCACTGCAGATCTTAAAGACTTTATTATGGAAGCGGGGACACATCTTTGTGGGCAATTCCAGATGTCTTTGGAAATCATTGAATGGAAGGTCAAAAATCGTGGGGATTCGCTTTTGTCAGGGCCTACCCACCTGCTGAAATTTGAAAAATCAGCAACCAAAAGGCTAATACAGCAGATTTTTGACAAGCTGCAGCCTGACACATTGAAATCTAGACAGATTTGTTTAAATGCTTGTGTTTTTTATGGAGAAGTGGGCGGACAAATGGAAACAATACTGTACATTACTCTGAGCTCTGTCTTGAGCCTATTGGTTTAAGCAAAATAAAGCCTGAATAATAGTAAATGCTGGAAACATCTCCCTTTGGGTGAGGACACTGGTATTTTTTCTGCGTTAGGTAAGATGATGTAAGATAATTCCTTGGCCCTTCAGTGGTGGCAGTCCTGTGGCTGTACTGAGGCTCAAGTCCTCTCTTCCTTTCTTGATCCCTGCCTACCCCCCCCGCCCCCATGCTCTGCTTTCTGTAGCAACAGGCAAGTTCGCCGACCTGCAGGTCCAAGTGAAGCCCCCCACCCCCTAGACTGCCTGGGTAATACCAGCTGGGTTCCTGCTGCAGCTCCCTTTCATCCACTGGTGTCTAAATCCAAGGCTTCAAGGCAGCCAAACCCCATCTTCCCCTTGATTGCAGCTGCAAAATCTTATCCCTCTAGAGCTGCCTTTGGTGTTCATGTAGCTTGGAGGGAAGCTGGTCCAGGCAGCCGAGCTGGCAAAAAGCTAATGCTGTTAGAGAAGCATTTTCTGGTGTTTCACTGAGCTGACTCAGCTCTCTGCAGACTCGAATGTGAAAGTAAGTCAAGAGAAATGTAAGGAGCAGAGCAGCCCAGAGCTCAGCTGCACTGAGCGCCTGGGAAGACTGAGACTTACCACATTTCTGTTTCATTGCTTTACATTTCCCCACACTGAGAGATCACAACTGGCAGTTTGGGTTTGTTATTTGGTCCCGTAGGCACGTTCTGGGGACAAACAAATACATAATGTTAAACCTTATAAAAGCGCAGCAAATCCAGTGAGTGACAGGTACTTGAAGACTGGCTGAGGGGTGTTTGTGCAACATCAGGAGTAGGGAAATCTAGACACAGCTCTGAGTAACACAGAAGCACTGTCTTGCACTTTCACAATGGACCCAGCCGTAAGCCGTTGAGCAATCTCTCTGTGCAGAGTTTTGGGATACAGACCAGACCCCGATCCTTTGAATGGGAGGGAAGGAACTGAGCAACAACTGGAGAGCTCCTCACGAGATACAGCAGGCATCATGCCCCTTGGGGCTGCTCTGGCTTAAATCTTTAAAGTTACTAATGACAGCTGCAACGAGCAAAGCAAACTTGCATTTGTACAGAAGGGGAATGCAAAAAAGAGACGCTTATAAAGCAACCTCTTGTTCTGCTGGACCCAACTGCTCTTTCATCAGTCTTTTACTTATTTCCTTAAATTTGTCCCTCACTGCAGTGAACCACAAAGCAGGCACATACAACCCTTCCGTCAGTGCTCCTGGTGAAGAAGGCAACATGTGGATTGTACCAAGCTGTACAGTTCCTTTCATGCGGCTTTTTCTCAATACCTGACAGCTGTCAGCTCTGTTTGCACCCCACTTCTTGGATTCCCTGATGGCAGAGGCCCTTGTGCACATTATCCCACACTTGTGCCATAAAGTTAGCATCGTCTGTCTCAAAGAATCATAGAATCATAGAATTGTCAAGGTTGGAAAAGACCCTTAAGGTCATCGAGTCCAACTGTTAACCCATCACTGCCAAGTCCATCTATACCGTGCCCTCAAGCACCGCATTTACCCGTTCTTTAAACACCTTCAGGGATGGAGATTCAACCACTTCCCTGGGCAGCCTGTTCCAATGCCTGACCACCCTTTCGGTGAAGAAGTTTTTCCTAATATCTAACCTAAACCTCCCCTGGTGCAGCTTGAGGCCATTTCCTCTTGTTCTATCACTTGTTACTAGGGGGAAGAGACCGACCCCCACCTCGCTCCAACCTCCTTTCAGGTAATTGTAGAGAGCAGTAAGGTCTCCCCTCAGCTAAGAACATGCTACTACTTATTAAATCTACTCTCTGCCCCGCCATGACACCCACACCACAACATTGGTAGCAACCACCACCCCTCAGCGTATTTATCTTCAACTTCTGGGAGCCCCTCAGAAGATTTAATTTTTCTTATTAAACATGCTGATTGAGGATCAGCAGAACTGATGATTTAGCATCCACTGATAATCCCAGGCAATGGCACAGAAGTGATCTGCTTTGCACTCATCTGTGTTGCTGATAGAACAGCTTTTCAATTCAGCTTCCTGAACAAATGCAAAGCATTGCAAATAAAGCCACAAGAACACAATCCCCGCTCAAAGACTAACCAGCAACCACAAGGGCATAGCATTTCTAAACTCAATCTATATGACAGCCTTTGCCTCAACAGATTTCCTGCTATTTTATAGTGATGACGAGTGATAATACCAGTCGTCAGCACTCGTGTTCCCTGGTATCCTGTAACAGACAACAGGAGAGAATAGAACAACCCTTATTAATCCTCTAAGCGACTTTCCAATGTGGGTACTCACAGAGAAACAGGCAAATTCAACTTACTTCAATTTTTCTCATGACCAGCAGCCCATCGACAATTTTACCTAGAATAAGAAAACATACACATTTTAACGTGGCCAGTTTTCACCTTTGCTCCCCCCTCTCATCACAGGTACACGCATTTTTGTTCCTGCCAAAAAAGGCTTGTGCGGTGTATTGGGTACTTCAGGGTTTGCTACTGATCTCTAAACTGATAAAGGAATTAACCCCTCTTAAAACATTTTCCACATTCAGAATAGATTAAGTGCATTTTCCCATCACAGGCATGTGTAGAAATCTAGGGTTTGAGACCTAGCAGCTGTGCTTGAACTACCTATCAACAACACCTTTGTAATGATGCAAAACTGGCAATGAACAGTATCAGTGTCACTTAAGCATCGGAGGAAGTAGTAAGTAGGACATCAGCTTGAAGCCTGGCCTTGAAATCCTACAGCTCAAGTGGCAGAAAAGTTAGCAGATGTGGTTTCAAGGAATTACTGCATCAAAACTCTGCTGAAAGCTCAGTCCTACTCTCTGACAGCAGAGAAAAAAGGAATCCCTTCACTCATCTGGCTGGGCCTTCTGCACTGGCACAAGGATTTACGCGGATACACTGATCAAGGAACTGGTCCGGATTAAGGCTAACCTGGGAAAAAAATGTTTCATTTCAACAGTGACCCATCTCAGTATCTGGCTGCACAGACGCCTCTGCTGACACAAGCGAGGGGGGAAGAACGAGGTGTCCATGGCTGTTTATTTTAGCAGCTGCACTACAGGGAGCGGGCGTGTGCCAGGACGCCAGGCAGGTACTCACCAAACACAACGTGTTTTCCATCCAACCAGTCACACTTGGAGCACGTAATGAAAAACTGACAGCCGTTGGTACTTGGGCCACTGTTTGCCTGGGGGTTGAGAGTGGCAGAATAAGAGAAGTGTACAAATTAGGACTTCCCAAAACACCTCATGTCGGACAGAGCTGTTGCTCTAGACCTAGCCTAGCTTACTTTTAGCTTATTGCTACACAAACCAAAGAAAGCGAGATACACGTCTGCAGGAGAGCACCCTGCGCTGGATGTGGCATGCTACCAAGTCTGGTCGTCCCAGTGTAAGCAAGAGCCATGTCACCAACTTTTTATTACACATCTACAAAGGCATGTTCAGCACAAGACTGTGCTGAAATCTGGGCTCTAGAGCATGCTCCTGAAGAAAGACTGAACTTTTTGGTGCCGAGTCCTGACTGGCTGCAGTACTGTCCTGGGGAAAACTTAAAGCCAGCAACCAGGGCAGAAAAAAGGCAGCTGACTTCTGCTATTTGGGAGGTTTCTCATAATAATAATAATTTTAAAAAGTGTCTGTTCTGATGGTTGGGATGAGAAAGGTAACGATCATACCGGCACAAGGCTCACAGGACCAGTATCATGCAGGTATGAAATTTAATTCGCACCCAAGCATAACACTCAGAGCATTTGTGCTCTGCTAAGAAAATACCTCTGCAGCACTTAAGACCATTTCAATTTTTCAAAGCTCCTTTGACAACCAGGAGGTACTAACGGATGTTTCGGTGCTGACAAGTGAACTGGACAAGTTTTGCAGCTGCAGGACTGCGCAGCACACAGTCACATTGGATCTTTTACTTATTGGTAGCCAGCTTTGGAAGGATCCAGCTGGGACGGACCACGGTTTGGCCCAGCAGAATGACTCCAGAGCCACTGCGCTTTAACACAAAGCTGGCAATACCAGCGTGGGATCCCTTCTCCCTCCCTACAGTACACTGGTTGCATACAGTACACTGGTTGCATATCTGTGTCATGACACCTCTTTTTGGGTCATGTTTTGAACCGGATGAGTAACTAATCCAAATACTAAATGCCTGAAGTAGGTGTTCTTAAGGGCAGGGCAGCTAAAAGAGCTGCAGAAGAAGCAGTTGGGGACAGGAACACTGAAGCACTGTCTCCACTTGCTTTCTATTGCAAAAGTCAGTGTATTGTTCCCACCAGACAACATGCAACGGTTGCAGTTTTTCCTACAATGTTGAACAGGAAGCGTATGTTATAAAAGATACCATGGTAATGCTGCTATGGCTTTGAAACTCCCAAATCTCTTTGTTTCATCCTTGCTGAGGTCAGTGTTTGATAACAGTATCGGGGAAGAAAAACCAGCACCACTTGCCACCGTATGAAAACTGGAAGAATCAAGCTATTCTGAAAGCTGATCAATCAAAGCCTGCCCTAGCACTCCCAACAGGTCGAAGAGAAAGGATGCTGCAGGATCAGGACTTCTCTGTTACTCAACACATTAACCCACAAGTAGCCTTCTGACTAGTAGTTACAAAACAAGTCTTTCAGACCTTGTATCCAATGGTACAGATTTCTGATACCTGGCAAATAATTTATACACTTGGGAGAAGGGCACAGAGAAAGTACCAAAAGTTTATTAGTCTTATAACGTCATTATCTTATACTCACCATAGAGAGCAGCCCAGGAGCAGAGTGTTTCAGCTTGAAGTTTTCATCTGCAAAAGGACCCCGATATATACTGGCTACTCCAGTGCCGTCTCCCTGTGCAAGAGATGCCCAGTCAGCCACAGCATTTGCTCTGTAGCAATTGCTACAGAAGAATTCCATTTAAATATTAAAGCCCCCAAGCAAAAGGACAGGGTTAAACTCAGCCCAAAATGGATGCCATACTGCCATTTATATACACCAACAGTGAACAGATTCAATGTTTCATTTCTGAAGAGGAACAGCAACTGGTTTCTAACTACAGAGAACATTGCTTGCCATCCGCATGTTGGCAGAAACCCACGGAGGTGGCAAGGATGAAATCCAACCCTCCCAGAGTGAGATGGAAGCCAGAAATTGCTTGGTATGGACCCACCTGGACTTGGTGGGGAAAGGGAGGGGATGTAGAAGCCTGGGCCGGTGTGACAACAAAAGCAGAAGTGGTTGCGTGGAAAAAGTCGGCTGATGGTATGCTTACTTATTTCACCTTATTTTCTGTGACTTTACTAGAAACAGGGTAGCAGGGACAATTTCTAAAACACAGAGTTTCTAATTTTTTGCTGTATTTTCTACCAAGTCAACATGTCTTGTACTTACTACAAGCCCCAGCACTCAGACCTCAAGACACTGATAAATTAAAGCAGCACAGCCGCTAACAGCTGCAGATTGCAAGCTTTGACTGCTCACGAGTTTACAGCTTTGCAGAAGCCCGACACAGGGTACACGCAGGACACATAGCTCGTGGGACTGCTGAAAGGCCTCCCTGCTCTTTGGTCCAGTGTTGCAGAGACACTCCTGCGTGACACTAAAAGGACCGAGCAGGGACCCTTCAGTAAATGGCCTTAAAGATGCTGCAGTGAGGATCCCTTCAGGGAAAGCTGCAGAAGCAGTGCAAACAGATATGTCCGGCACGGTCAGTTAAATTTACTATTCTGACAGTAATTTCTCTTTCTGTGTTGATTTTCCACTTCTGTGTCACTTCAGCCCCATTTCTTCTGCCTTGCTGCAACTTGGCTCTCTTCATTGCCTTTCTACTTAACGTATACTTTCTTTATTAAGCCAAACTTAACAGGAATACAAGACACCAGTAATATACCATGTGCAGCTCCACATCTTTTGCTCTGCCTTTGCTTCTTTTCCTCCTATTCTCTGTGGTTTACTTAAACTGTCAGGTCTGATATAGGAACATATATCCTATCTTAGTGGTCAATGTGACCATTCTTGCTCCTCAAGTGGCTTTGTAATAAGTGTAATTTATAAATGACAAATACTGGTGCAATCTGTGATGCTTGTTGGGCTTCAGTGGAAGTAATAAAGCCCAATGGGACATTTGAGCAGCATCATAACTAGCAACTACCTAAAAATCTGGTGTGGACGAACCACCCGCTGCATGGTCAGTTCTCTCAGTGACTTTCATACAACCAAGTTTTATAAATTTTGTATTAAAAAAGCTTTATCACACCCCCTCAGATTTTGAAATGCTTCTAGAAATAAAGTCATCTCACCAGATCCTAGGACAATAAAGAGACCCAGTAGTCCCCCAGCCTCCCCCAAATGCTCTGCTTATCCCCAAGTCAGAGTACGAGCACTACTCGGGCAGAAAGTTTTCTCTATTTTGAGACAAATCACTAAAAAAAGTTAGTTTTGATTTAAATTCTCTCTTGCACTAAATACTTGGTTCTGTACTTAGGGCGTCTCTCCACAAAGCTAACAGAAATTTGCAGGGTTTCTTGTTGGAAGGACAGAAGTGGGAAGGACAACAGGGTAAAAAAAAAAAAAAAAATAAATCTTTGCAAGATTGAAAAGCCTCTAGCTGTATTGTCATCCCTTTCCACCACCACCCCCCCAGATGAAATATTTTGGGAAGGAGAAGGTATGTTCACCCAAGACTCCAGATTTGTTTTCAAGTATATTACAGTCTGTTGCAGTAAGATGGCAGCAATGCTATAAGGAAACCTCCAGTTACTACTGGGTACCTCAATAGAGAGCCAACAGAACCCATAAATCAGCACAGACCCTTGGAAACAATTCCATGCTATGCCACATATGAAAAGCGCAAAAGGAATATAGAAGTACGTACATTTACAAAGTCACCTCCTTGGATCATGAAGTCCTTTATTACCCTAAAAAAGTTAAACAATACTTAGTTCTCAGTAGAAAAATGCCTCAAGAAGCTTAACGTGGTAAAAAGGAGTTCTGCCTCGCAGCATGATGAAAGTTATCAGGGACTATCAATGCCACAGTTTAAAATCTACAACAAATGCTGCAAAAATCTACTGGTTGCTATCAGGTAATTTGGGACCCACAGCTGCCCGACCAGGGATAGTGGCCAAGTAACAGATGCCAGACAATGATCTCTGACCAGGCACACCAGGAACGGGGGATCCCTCCCAGTGACCCCAGCGTACATATCTGACAGCACCCCCAAACCCCCCCAAGATACAGAAGGACAATATTAGCCATGAGCTACAAATGCCTCAAGGCAGGTCTCAAAACCACGTCTAGCTTGTATGTCCATTCAAGTACCTAAACAAAAGCAGAAGCATTACCTGTGGAAAGTGCTTCCTTTATAACCTATAGGGACACCATCTTTCCTGCAAGGAAATAAACAATAAAACCATTGCAACTTACTGGATATCCCAACACAAAACCCTCCCAGGAATTCAGAGTCCCAAAGGGTTGCCCTGTACATTAGTAGCTGCCTTGGTATACAACCAGCCACTGGGGCCTGGCTCTGAGCTGGTGCTATCAGAGGCAAAGGGAAACCTTGAGCAGGCTCTGCACATGAAATGACCCAGTTCCCCACAACACCCATCCCATCACCTTAAAGAGGTCCCACTGCAATTTGCAGCATGAGCAGTCAGGGTGTGCTGGCAGGGCTTTTTAGAGCAACCTGAGCATGAACAAAGTCATGCCCAAAAGGAAAAGACTGCCATCTCTGCAACCAACTCAGCCCCTCA
This sequence comes from Podiceps cristatus, assembly GCA_000699545.1. Lineage (NCBI taxonomy): Eukaryota > Metazoa > Chordata > Aves > Podicipediformes > Podicipedidae > Podiceps > Podiceps cristatus. Next base: position 963 of record JMFS01055669.1, on the reverse strand, counting down.
CAATTTTGTCAGTGCAGACTTCTTATTTTGTACAGGTATAGTAAGAAAATCTTCCCAGCAAGCCTTCTTCCTCCTCACCCAGCCCTGCTTCTCTGAGTAGGCTATGTAAAAGGATAATATAACCCACTTACCTGAATTCACCTGTACAAAACTGCCTGGAAAATTAATAAATAAATAAATAAATAAAAGAGCAGAGCGTGAGCCTCATTTAACTTCGAGAACACAGAGGGCTGCATTCAGCAAACATGCATGGGCAGGTGTGCAGGACTTTCCTTACTGCACCGGGAACACCCCCAGTGAAACGGGAACCGGCAGTAACTCCTCCCCACTTCCATTTCAAAGCAAACTTCTGTACCTCCTGCAGCTGAGGAGGACAGCTATTCAACACCAAGGCTGTAAGAGACTGAACGTGGAGCAGACACCGTGGTTCACAGGGAACAAGGTATATTCATTTCTCCTGTGGCAATGGGGATGCCCAAGCGACACATCCTTCAGTCAGCGGCAGAGAACCGGGTGGTGAGGAGACCTCTAACACGACATTAAGGTACTGACTTCTTATACTGTTATAAATGCACGGAGCGTATCAGAAGCTCCACAGAGGGAGCAGAGAGGGACTGGAGTCCTTCACCTTCCGGGCTCCCCCGGGGGATCAGGATGCTGCGTGGTCTCTCTGGGAACAGGGAGGGAAGCAAAGTGGGTGCAGCGGTTCTAGGGAGGTAGTCACTCTGCCACCAGAGACATTCCTGCACCGTAAAGCCTTTGTGGCCTGGGGCCAGGCCGAGTGCTCCTCACCTGAAATTCTCTGCCGTTTTGGGTACAACATCAGCGAACAGCTCAATCTTCATGCGGCCGACCTCCTGGGAAGACAGTGGCCAGGTCAGCCTTCTGGGACCCCCAACACACACCAGCCTCCTCACCCCTACACCCGGGGAACTCCCACAAATTCAACGTCCTGCCACAGCC